>JAUJPO010056448.1:0-14128 GCA_032270745.1 Tiaropsis multicirrata
TAGGCCCTAAAGTTATTACAATAGATGACATTTTACCCTCAAACTTAAGCTTTCAAAAATTGCATAGTTCTCCATTTCTTTAGACATCGAGCTTCCTAACTATAATACATGTAAACAATATCATTAAAAAAATCAATGAAAGCACAATGAGCACAAAGCACAAAGTTAATCTAAAAATTCCATTAAAGCTTAGATGATTCTCTATTTAATTCCATCAGAAGAAAGTTAGTGAAGAATACAGAAAAACATGTTAAAAAATATCTTAAGGGAAGAAGTTTTAGCAACAGAAAAGTAAAAATAGGCAAAATAATTAGCCCATAAATTACTGCATAATTCAATAACTTGCAAAATTAAATTCCAAATTTTATTTTATTTTGAGACACTGAATCGTCAAATTAAATTCCACAAAAGTTTCTTCCCAGTTATGCTTGATCAATTTCAAGTCCTATATATATAGAAGAAATGAAAGTGTCTGACATTCATTGCAGTGAAAACATAAAATCCAAAAAATCATAGCTTGATGAAAAATACTTCATCCATCTTCAAATTTACACACAAACTGTACTTTAGTATATTTTATTAATTTCCAGTAACATTTTGTCATTATAATCATACACAATACAGTCCAGAGTCTTCCTCAAAATCACAGAGGTTGATCAATTTCCAGTAATCCTGTAGTCCAAAAAAAGAAATGTGTCCACCATCAAATCGCAGTGATCCAGAAAAACATAACTTCTTGTCCCTATCCTCAAATTTACACAGGAACTGTACTCTAGTATACTTTATTAAATTCCAATAAAATATCTTGAATAATATTTCATAACTCCAAACAAACAGGAAATACCTTTATTGTTTATATTTATTAAGGAGATAAAACTATGATAACGGGAAGGAGTTATGTCGAATCTTTATCTCCTCAATAACTGAATATGGCGCGTTGGCAATTTGCCTGTAATTAGAAGCGAACACCGTCTACCATGTGAGTAGCACACACTTACTTACACCGGGCGCAGTGCTAATGAAAGGCCCGTACGCTAAGCGCTGGGCCAAAAAACACGTCAATCAGAGCTTTCTTTTCAATCGATATGAAGTTAACCTTTAAACTAGATGGGAACCCGTCTACTTCAAATCTTTAACTGATTTGGAATTTAGGAATTCTTTCTCATATGAATGAGCTTTGTGAAATGAGTCCAGACTACCTTTAAACAGGCGATTTCAATTCTGGGTTTTGTTTTAGGCCGGCAAATTGATGTCTTTGCTCGAATGAAAATTTTGACTCAGTGAAATGCTGTCTTTTCGGACCGCCTTGGGTCGGTGAAATTCGCCGTTCGCCGGGGCCCATTATAAGACCAGGTGGTCTACATCAGCCAAATTTGTAGAATGTTTTCAAGATCATTTACCCGGAATGTTAAACAATTCGAAAACGATAAAAACCTGAATGCAAAAAATAATTCGGAAATCGTTTTTAAAGGAGATAAAGGTATTGGCATAATGATTTAAAATTCTTTGAATAACGAGCCATAGAAAATAATTTTAAGTTACATTTTTCATTATTTTGAGGTCTGATATCTCATTATGATTCACTGCCCTGTCATTAATTGCGGTATGTTTACGTTGATATGATTATGTTGCAATATATGACGTGATACAACAATACCTCAATAAGTCATACATACATGTTCTTTTTTTTGTGGAAAACGAGTTCAGGTATTCTTAGAGGTTGTTGAAATATGTTAATGATATGCTTATTTGATATGCTTATTTAATAAGCAAATCATTAACATATTTCAACCTTTGAATTGTAATTGTAATTCTGTCTAAGCATACCTTGAAAAAGGTATCAACTCAGCTGCAAAAAATAGCAGTGTTTTTTTCTTAAATGTCAAGTGGTCAGGAGTCATGACCAAAAGACGGTGTACAGGTAAAAATAAAACGGCCTTTTCAAGCCGTTTATATTCGTTATTTATCGTCTAAGGCTTAAAGTGGTTACGTAATAAAAGAGTTCTTATATTTAAAAAAAAATGACGCAATCAATCTCAAATGTCATTACATCAAAAAAATTTAACTACTTTTTGTGTATCTCAATTTTTTTTATCTGTGTTTATGTTATTGTTTTAGTAAAAAAAAGGTTTAAGTCAAGTCAACTTGTTGTCTTGTGTTGTTTTGGTTATTCGGTTTCTGTGTGTTGTTAGATGAGAGTCTGTCTACTTTAAATCGGTCGATTCGGAAGTAGACGGGTCTCATTACTTGATTTTTCTTCAAGATCTTGAAGAAATGCATAAATTATGACCTATTTCAAACGTTCTGATTGGTTCAATTTTGTAACTGTTGTAAATTGTAAAAAAAGTTGTTCAAGGTTACCATACTATTTTTTTCTCGTATGAGGTTTGTGAAATGAGTAAAAAATAGTATGAGTCCAGACTGTGTGTGTTCTATGCTATGATTTGATATTTTGTCAGTTTTACAAAAAATAATGTGTCAAGCTGAGGCGGAAGAGAAGCATGGTAAGGTTCTTTCACTTGAAGTAACGGATACAAGAGGTTCGCAAAAACATTTGACGGAGAGTGTTTCTTTTGCTCCTATTCCTTATTTGGAAGTCAACACTCTCCGTGAAAAATGTTGAGTATCTTCTGTATCCGCCTGATTGATGGTATCCATTACGTAATTTTTTTTATGGAATTATCGTTAAAAGCCGGATGTTTGCCACTAGTTTCATTGTTAAAACATTAAAAACTACAGCAGGGACAAACAGCAGAACACCGAAATTTTAGGATTTTTCCGTATGAACGTTATGGATACCATGAGTAGACCTCTTATATAAATGACGCGTTTTTTAGTACGAAAGTCTCTAAAAATCGCTTGAATAAAAGAGACTAATTTTTGTCTCGATGCTTTGTTCTCCAAATTCGTTTAAGAGACTTTACTACAGAAAACTTTTAGGATTTTTCCGTATGAAAGATTACGTAATGGATACCATAAATAGACCTTTTATATAAATTACGTCACGAACAACGACTGGCTCGTTTTCATACAATTATCAAGGTGATTATGTCTCACAAGAATCAAAATGACACATCTATAGTTTTGATAAGCTCCCTTGGGATTCGGTTACCATAGCGCTCAATTCAAAACGAGGCAGTCACAGAGTCTCTCAAGAGCTTCTGTACTTCTGCCCATTCCAACGCCCATTAGGCGCCTCAAAAACGCCAGTTCCACTTGAAAAGGCATCGTAAAAGAAAAACATGTTAACAGACTAATACACCTTTTGGACCGTAGCTGCCACTGAGCGCGCGTGCTTTTCAAGACATTTGGGTCAAGTTTGGGGGGGGGGGGGTAAAACGTAAACAAATCAAAATTTCAGTTGGTGTGTAGCGAGAGAAGAGTTATTTAGATCAGAAAGAAGCTTAACCCTTAGACACCGCAGTACTTTTGAAAAAAGTGAAAAATTCACAAATATCTTACATAAAATTCAAACTTCAAATGGCCGTTAAAGCTTGTAGCATGAGATATAGACAAAGATTTTGGTACCCTTAGAAAGCCATTTTCATACTCTTTCTAAAAGCATTCGGTTTATATGCCTTAAAATTAAAATGAAGTGGTTTTGAGCTTTAGCTAAATGACTTGGGTGTGGTAAATACCACCTTTCCAGGACGCATATATGCGTCCTTCGGGCTCTCAGGGTTAATTAAAGGTGATTTTGCTGTAATAACTTTGGATAAAAACTGATTTTTATTACAAATTGACCTGTTGTTGGATGTAGAAATAACTCGTACAAACTTTTAAAAAGTGGAAGGATTCAAGTTGTTATGTACCAGAAAACCCCCGTTTCACAGACCCGGTGGAACCCCCTACCCACTGGAAATACAGGCCCAAAATTCTGATTGGGATCACTCAAACTGGTCGCATTTCATTTGTTCTGAATGTTATGGTGGACGAGCAAGTGATAAATATATCTGCAAGGACAGTGGATTTTTGGCTTCTAGACTGACATAATTATGTTACGGCTGACCTAAAATCTAAAAGCTGGTTAAGGTATGTCATCACCTTCGAAATCGATATTTGAAGCTTTTGATCTTTTCATCGATAACTTGTGATGACGTAACATTTATATATTGAAAGTATATATTTTCAGAGAGCTTATAAAATTCTACATGAGCTTAATTTTGGCAAATTTTGAAAAACAGAGAAAATGATTTTGTTACAAAGATTTACGTAAAAAAATAGATATAGTCAGCTTCTAAGAGTTCCAAGTCCCCTTAGCCGGAGATTTTTAGGAAAATCTTTGCATGGTTATGTTCTTAAGATAATAAAGAAAAATAGATTGCCTCATTTTTTTTTCTTATCGCCTCAATCTAAAAATATTTGCTGTAAAAGTCAAATTTCATGATATTTTTTGCTATTTTTTGATTTTTTTGACGTTTAATTCCATATCTCAAAAAAGAAGAAAATGAGGCAACCTATTTTTCTTTAATATCTTGGGAACTTTCCGAAAAATCTCCGGGTACTATGTATTTACAATCTGTGCAATTCTGCCATTTCCTGAGATCGAATTCAATCTAGTTTTCTCTTTAATAGAAGTGTTTTGGTTTTCATCTCACATTACTGATAGTTGATTTCTAGACAACTTGAAGCAATTTAGTTGATGATGTATTAGTATTCTCAAACCATATTCTATTCTTTCAAAATAGTTGGACGATGACCAAATTCTACTTCAACTTCTGGAAAAGATCAACAAGCATGATATCAAAGCAATATTCTTCGACGAATGCGAGGTTTGGTTATCAACAAACAGAGTATGGACGGAGGAAGTGATTCCACTTCTCGATTATCTATGGATAGTCCCATCAATAGATTCATTGAGTGATGATGCAAACGAAAATTATCAAGATTGGCTGGAGACATTTTCCTTCCTCGATCTCTCGCAGAACTTTCGAAACAGTAGAGAGATAGTACAAAAGACAAAATCAATAGCAGAAGAGAAAAGTTACCTTTATAAAGAAGGTATCGCCATTCCTCTTGGTAACTTCCCTAGTGGGTGCACTCCGATTTTTGTTGATTCATTCGAAAGTGCAGTTAAGAAGTCACGAAAACACACAAATGAAGGAATTCTTGTGATCGTTCAAGGAATTGATGGAACGGATTATTTTGACGTTTTAGATGGATTGAATGAGAATTGGAAAGCGTATCATGGAGAGAAAAACGATTTTAAAGAAGAAGAAAATCCATACAAGTTTCTCCAGGAAGGAAATGTTTTGATCGTTACAGGAACTACATCTTTTGGTTTCGAATGGTCAACGGTAATTGCAGTTGAACAGCAAAATAATCTTGGATATGGTACGGCTCTTCATGATTGTAATTACATGTTGAGATGCACCACAAATCTTATAGTTGTAAAGGAAAAATGATTCCTCCTATAGTAATATTTGTTAATTTTTCTGTAAATTTTCTTTGCATTTTGAATAAAAGTTGAGCACTTCAAAGGGATTTTGAATTCTACTGTGTGTGAATTGATTTGATTGATTTTTTGTTGTTGTGAAATCCTAGGTATGCCGCTGTGTGGAAACTTTAAATACCATTAGAATACATGCTTTTAATTAGAAGATAATAACCAAATTTTCTTAAATTTACTGAAAAAGAGTCATTTTATCACCCAGCTTTTTTGGGATGTCTCCGTATAAAAGATTACATAATGGATAACCATACAAAATAACAGCATAACCAGAAAGATTTTTTCCAGTTTCTGTGCCCCATTTCACTTCTATTTGAAACATATTTTCCCACAAATTTATAAATTTTTAAATTTGTTTTGACCGGCATCAAACTTAAACTTGTTTTAACGTCCAAACAACGTTGTTTCAACGTTAATGTTGGAATAGCATTGTGTGCCAGGCTGGGCGTAGTCTTACCGTTCTTACTCGATAAACACATTCTAAAAACATCCACTTCTTAAAAATCGAACTTAATAAAATGAACATCATAATATTACCTTGTGCCCGTAGAACCGATGAACATTAATTTGAAAACAAACATCAGAAAAAAGTGGAGCCTCGCTTTCACGTAGTCGACGGAGATCGTGTGCTGAAAAGAAAATCGATAAAATCGATAAAAGTTTTCTTACTCAAAAATTGCTTTCAAAGTACAAAGTGTAGAACAACGATATTTTTATACTTACAGCCAAGTTCAAATGTTCACGGCAGAGATTTAAATTCCACAAAACACGGAAGGATTAGGTTAAATATTATTTACTCCCTAAAATATGACCTTTTTAGGCAAAGTAAGCCCATGAATTTTCTATAAAATCCCATAAATCACAAAATCAAATTCCGCGATCCATTTTTTTAAACGAAAATTTCTTCCCTTAAAGGAATTCAGCTTCACGAACATATAAAAGGAATTTTGAGCATATTGATAACTCAGTCCAAAAAGAAACCCTTACAAAAAGTTCGTTTTACCAGCCAGGTGAGAATTTGAGATTTTCTTTTAAATGATACCTTTCTTATCCATTGTCATCCATTCAGGTAGCTCCATGAAAAAGATATCTGGAAAACAAGTCCAATATTGCTGAAAAGAATAACAAAAGTTACTACAGTCATTAAAATCTCTATGAGAGAGGTTCCAGCTCCTACTTGCACCAGTTTTCATAATATAGTCAATATAATTATATGGCTTCTTCGGGATTGATTGAAATTTTTGTTGATGCCTGTATGTTAAAGAATATACCTTATCTATGTTTTTCAGGATGGCTCACTCTTACTAGTATAATCCCATCTTTTTGAAAGGTTAACTTAGAATATGTTTTTGTACAAGTCTATTCAAGTTGCCTCCAAAAAAGATTACGTCATTCGAATAATATAAGACGACATTTCAAAAGAATAAAACATACGGATAAACAGAGATGGTATGGAATGCCAAGTTGAGTAATCGAGACGTATGTTTCATTGAGTTCTGTTGAATGGAGAGTTGGTTGGAAGGTTAAAATGGAAATGTTACTGGATGAAGATGTCGGCTTCGTTGCAGCTATAGATAGAAATATGGTGAATCCAGTAATCCAATAGACAACTGTCTTTTATATTTTGACGGGGTTCACGAACTGGGCGTAGAGGGCGTGGGAGGGAGTAGAGGTTCTTAAACACCATGCTTTATCGCTCTTTTAAGGAATTTGAGACCGCCAAACACCGAATTTTTTGTATATATTATGGCATTACAGAGACACTCGAACTACACGAGAGAACAAACTATTCCCGCTGGTGTAGAATCTGGCGACTACCACTGCACACCTCAATGTCTGGATTTTCTATCCACACTCCTTAATCAGAGTTTTTTGTTATTGTTTTGTTTTGTTACTACTTACAGTAGAAATTAAATTCCTTTTCCATTCTTTCAAGTTTGTCAGCGGCCTGAAATAAGTAGCATTGTTTCAACAACACTTTGACGTTTTCCAACTCATCTATAGGAATTTCCATCCGATCTATTAGAATAAGAATATTAGTAGATAAGAGAAATTGACGAATTGATTCTTGCAAAGTGCTCAATGACCAAAACAAACAAACCAGCTTTTATATGTCAGTTTCTTTAATTTTAGAGTTTACTCTTGTACGCCGTGATGAATGGGTAAGCATGAAACTCCTAGTCATGTACTCGAATTTTTAGTTTTTTCAAATCGTAAATTGAAAGATAAGTTTTACATATGAAAAGAAGGTTATTAAATAAAAGGGGAACAGTGGTCTAGTTATTAGTTCAAGCTCTGCTCAGGTCACGTACCCGTTCTAAAAAGTATTTGAGCTTGAAGGCTCAAAGATAGACAGATAGACAGATTCCATCACGGGGAAAGACCCCACTTAAGGTGAGGATCACCAAAAAGCACCAAAAAGCACTAAGAAGGCTCTAAAGGGGGTACATATATAAAATATTGAATGAAAGTGACCCTAATTACTCACCAGTATAAACGTATTGAATTAGTAACTCAAAAGCTTTGGTCGTGACCTGGAAACAATTTATAAAGTATGAGAAGCATAAAGAATATGTTGTTTCAATGTCAGAACGTTATTTGGACGTTGAAACAACGTTGGAATAACGCTGCGTTGTCAAATCAAAAGGTTGATATATTGTCATCATAGCCTTATAAGATTTGGATAAAAAAGAAGAAAATAATTTTTTCAAAACCAACTGCCAGTATAAACGTCTTAGCACCTATTCATTTTTACCCTCTAATAGCACATCCCCAAAATACTAAATTCCAGGTGTTGCTTTTTACCTTATGATTATTAATTCGAATGTTGTTTCTCTCTCTCCATTTTGTGGTGAACATGTGTGCAAAGTATGGAGAACGTACAGATAAAATCAACCGGTGAACGAAAAAGTTGACACCATGAACAGTAAAACAGGCATCTTTGTATGCATGCTCTGTTAAACATCTCAAAAGAAAGAAAAAAAATTATATCCAAAATTCAAACATTTCTTCATCATATAGTTCTCAAAATCTTTGATTTGCTTTTGTCTCCGTATTTGGAAGCACTCTCTGTCAAAAAAAATGAGTACCTTCAGAATCCGGCTCTGAAAATTGTACTGAAATTTAAATTTTATCTGCTAAACATTGGTTCATCCCCCTTAATTTCTTCAAGCCTCCATTCATAGAAAGTTTTTCATACAGTCAACAGAAACCAAGGATAAGATAGATAGATAGATAGATAGGCCCTCACCATGGGGGAATGAGTGCTACTCCTTTCAAAGAAGGAATTTCTTTTTTTCAAGTAGTACTTTTTTAAAAGTAAAAGTGAACCATTATTTTTAATGATACACCCTGATTAGATTAGGACGTTTTTTTTATAAAGATTTGAATAGAAAATTAAAAGAATAGAAAAGTAAGTATTAACCCTGTGTCCTCTAAAAAAGTTGGCTGTACCTTTTAAAGAATTCCACGTAAGCGTTTCTCCTGATACAATCTTTAGATATTGCTTTATAATCTTTAAGCATCTTTTTGATATTTTGTGTTAAAGCTGAGTACAAACATCTTTCTCCATCGAACGTATTAGCAGCACATTTTGCACCTATTAAAAAACAACAAGATAAAATCCTATTGATAGTCAAGTACAATTTGAGGGAAGTCATGAATCGGCTGATATATAGATACAGTTGTTGAAAGCTAGGTCCTGCGTCCTGCTCAAAATACTTTAGGGTTTTCTCTCATTTTTCAGTTTTTAAAGGGTCGTGTTCAAAAACATGTAAATACAAGTCACACACAATAGAATACAACAATGAAATAAAAATAAACATTTTTTACCTTTTTGTAACAAATATTCAACCAGCTTTTCATGGCCACATAAGCATGCATAGTATCTGAAATGAAATCATCGATAATCAGATAATCATTAGTTTTGAGATCAAATGCCAGCTCGTCAGAACCCCCTGGTACCCTGTAGCTACAAACAACAATAAACAAAAATGTTAAAACTCATAAAGACCCATTAAATCCAACAGCATTTTAAGGTTTTAAATCTAGGAAAAGATTCGTTATACCTCAAAATTTAAGTCAGACCTACCTTTTTAATTCAAGGGAAATTTGAGTTTGTTAGATAACTTGTACAACCCTAAAATGCTGTCAAACAGGCAAAGTTTTTTTGGACCACCCGATATTTAAAACAACTAATCTCTGCATTTGAGATTAAGCAAATCTTGTATAATTATTCAATATTTCATACTTATACATTTTATTTTGAATCTGCTATTAAAAAGCTTATTTGGATTTTTAAATAATTATCCAAGGTCCACATGAGTATTTTACTGCATTTTGTATTTAAAATCTTCTTTACCAAATAAATTTAATAAAAATAATAATAAAATTAATGACATATCTAAAAAGAGACCAAGTTATCCCTGGTTAGTTGGTAATACATACAGAGGTGTACTGTCCCATTTGTCTCTTACATTAACGTCCACTTCCTCTCCCTCAACAATATTCCTAAAAACATAGTAAAAATTTCAAAACAATAGATCTTCAACTGCAAGGCAACCCTAAAAAACATCATTTTTCCTGGTCTGTGACTGGGTGAAAAAACTTTACAGGGTGTTTGAGGAAAGAATGGGACGATATAAATGGAAGTCAATTTTGTATAACTTATATAAACCTGATTGATACAATACAAACAGATGAAAGCATTTCACTTATATCAGGTACCATAAGGTAACAAATAAAACCAAGACTTGCAACTTTGAGATAAGAATGTTACAAACAGGGAAAGAAAATCTGTTTTCTTTTTCATAAACAGTGAATATGAAATACAGGGTTTTTACTTACTTTAAATCAAACAAATTTCCAGTTCGGCAAAAGTCAAACAATTTGTTGATATTCTTTGTTGACATCTGAAAAATGATTAAAAAATTAATCATCTAAGTATATCTATAATAAATCATAATTTGCAAAAATTAGAGTAAGAATTTTACCATGTGTTTCATGTGGTTTCTCGAGTTTCCAGGGAGTTCAAAACTACATTTATCAATCTAGCAACCTTTTGACCTGATTTGAAATTCGAAATCATGGTATACACCGTCATACATCTTCAGTCAAAAAAGCAGGATTCCCAACCAGGTCAAATAGTTGCTAGATCGATAAATGTCCCACAGGGAAACACATCCTAGAACTTTATGATTCAATAAAACACGGCCAGAAAAAAGTTTACTTATCGAGACACAGAGTTTCTGATTATGTAATTTAAAAAATACGCTACTTTCGTGTGCAACATTCAAATAATTCAAATATATATATATACTTCCAGACAAAGTCAATCAAATAATCTGATTAAAAAATCAATCAAAGTCAATCAAAGAATTGGGTTTGATTGGCGAATGCAATCGAACACCAATTTAATTTTTATATTTTTCAAAAATATATTTTTTTTTTATACATTTGAATAAGTGCGGAAGCACGAAACTTTTAGTTATGTATTTTGTTGGTTGAAAGATAACTTTTAATTTAATTTATTCTTTATCATTAATATTAACATTTCATCTGGTTGCCTAATCCTGACCACCCCTTCCTCCTAATCCTGTCATTCCTGTGACATGTGAAACAAACAAATAAACAATTTATGTATGTTACTGGTAACTTACCAATATTTCTGCTTTGGTTTGTTTTTATATTTGGTATAGTTGGTCAGCTTAAAAATTTGTCTTGTTTTTTATTTAATTTATTAAATTGTATTTTCTATAGATTAGAGGAGGCAGGATTAGACTACTTGATATGAAATTTCAATTTATTAGCAACAATCATATATTTTTGTTTTCAAATTTCTAGACTCAAATCATTATTTCTATTGCTCATGGTTATGAAAAAATCAAAAGTGTTTTTTTTAATGTCAGACTTTCATTTCAGACGAAACTGTCTCGTTATGGTTGAGTAATAAGTTATTATTTAAATTTATTTTCTTTTCAAATTTTAATTAGGCTACAAGTGTTTTCAAGGTCAGGTTTTACTGGCTAATGAGTTGAAGACTTTATTTGATGGGCTGAAGAAAAACGACATCCACTTTTATTCACATTTATTGACAGGTATCTCATGAATAACTAAAGCTTTAATAACATATTAATGATGAAAAAGTTCTTTATATTCAAATGTTTCAGACATCACTTAATTTCCCCAAATCTAAATATTCTTCAGTTTTTAATTGGATTTCAGTTAAGATATTTTAGGTTTTTACTGAGATATTCCTTTTTTTAGGTTATTGTGGAGATCCAACCTTTTTACGGGAAATTTGTCAAGTCTACAAACAACTGAAAGAAAAGAACAAAGATCTTATATATGGTTATTTTCTTGTTCATATTTCCTTTCAGTGATCAACTTGGCCTACGGTTGAAAATTTATTTTTAAATTTGCGGAATTCATTGTAAAAATTTGGAAAACCTATTGTCAAAATTTGGGGTCAAATCAAATCACAAAATTTCTTCTAGAATTGACTTAAAAGAATCTAAAATTGCTGGAGGGGAATAATTTTGCTTGCTTTATGTTGAGCAAAAAACTTGAAACATCTAATAGAGATTTTCTTTTTCTTTTTTAGTTTGCGATCCTGTGATGGGAGATGATGGCAAATTTGTAAGTTACCTCTTTAAAACAATAATAACGATTTAAGAATTTTTTTATCTATGAAAATAAATCCAAATGTGGATTTTTAGAAAATTCTATAAGATTTTGGATTCTTATAATGTTATTTGCTTGTTGCTTTGTCTTTAGTATGTACCCCAAGAATTGTTACCAATATATCGAGATGAAGTTGTACCATTTGCAGATGTTTTGACACCAAACCAATTCGAAGCAGAGTGAGACAAAAATAACTGTTATCATTAATATCATCTTCTTTAAATGTTTCCCATTCTCGTTCTTTCTCTTTTTATAAATGTTTTCTGTATTTCTGTATGCAAAAAGATGTTTTGCATGAATGTCAGGGGTAAACTTATTAATTTGCTAGTTGTAAACAAAAAATATGTTTTCTTTTTTCAGGTTGCTTACTGGAATTAAAATACAAAATGAACAGGATGCTTTTCAGGTTTTACACTCTGCCTTCTTTCACTGCTCTTCATAATGATCAACTATACCAACTTTATCTATATGGAATAAATTTAAAAAAATAAATGATTTTTGGACAAATATATTTTTCCCCATTGTTTTTTTTGTCAGGCAATGAAAGCTCTACATGCGAAAGGACCTGAAACCGTTGTATTAACAAGTACGCATTTTGAAAATGAACCAAATCTTGTGCTTATGGCTTCCAACAAACACGGTATGACTTTCAAGAAAAAATAAAACCTTTTAGTAGACAAAGATAGTTTAAGTTTTAAATACACAATATGTTATAATATTTTAAAGCCTTAAATAAACATGAAAAGAGTTGTGGCTAGAATGGGCTTTTCAGAAACAAATTTTAATCTCACGTTGAGGATATTAATTTCCTGTTCGAGGGGTCAGCTCATAAAGTGTGGTGAATTTTCTAAGGGATGCACCAAAATCTGGGAAATGAGTGGATATCGGAGGGGATATTTGAGGATTCGAGTGAATATTGGTCCGGAAATCCAAGGGAGTATTCGTTCTTTTACTTGGAAATCCAAGGGTAGATCTGGAAAAGTCCAATGTTGATAAAAACCAAGGCTCGGTAATATTTTTCACATTTCAGTCTCTCGGTCTTACTCGGTATAAAATGTTATTTTCTCTTTGATTATATTACTTTCGACGAGACTTAAAAAAAGGTTGAGATAAATTATCCATTTTTCAAAAAAGTTCTGATAATTTCCACAAAACAGCTCCAAGATAGGTAGATCAAAATTCGAAGCAGTGCCAACATTTATTCACCTTTGTGACGTCTAGGGACGAATTTCTTTCATTTCCATGCCAAACATTTTAAGGGAATCGTGTAAGATAGGGTGAAGCGAAAATTATGATTTTGCCCATCCGCTAATATTAGGGAAAAATAGTTGTAAGGATTTATTTCAATTTATATTACAAGCTCATGTGCAATCGGTCATAACAACAACGGTTATCAACAAAGTAAGAGAAAACGGGAGATTACTTTTTTCCTTTAGTACTATAAATCGCACGTATTGGAGTACAATTAACGATTAATCGCACATATAACAAGGAGTCCGTAGAACGAGGATCATACTACTTTATTTTCTCTTTCTTACGAGGGACTAGTTGTTATTTGTACTACCAAACGTACTATCTACTATGTACTATGTAACGAGAATGGGCAATCTTGCTCTATGTTACTTACGAAATAGATAGATAGAAAGTGCGATTCCTGGGAAATCGTTGATAAAATACCAAGATTTGTATTCGCCATAGGAAAAAAATTAAAAAGACTATTCATAGCTAGGCCTCGAAAACATCAGCAGTGCATTAACATCTTTAGAGGGAAAAGTTCGAGTCTGTCGCTTACATTTTTAGTGTAATAGTAAGTAAAAATAGTTGTATTGTATGGTACGACTGACTGTTTTAAGGATTTGAATAAATGTTTGTCTTTTTAAATATTTCCTACTTATAGGAAATATTTGTTAAAACGGCTTTTCTCCTCCTTCTCCTTCTCCTTACATGTCAACTTTTTCGCCTATCCTGTATCAAACTTTCGTTGTATTTCTTATACAT
>JAUJPO010056459.1:0-28524 GCA_032270745.1 Tiaropsis multicirrata
GTGACACTTCTTCGCCTTGTGTTAAAATTGTTGAAATCATTAGATTTGCACTTTTAAATACATCATCAACTACTTTTGTGTGTCCGATGCTAGTACACACAAAAGAATTCAATTTGAAAGAAATTTGATGGTTTTACTTTGTATTTCAAACGGCTAGTTGGCTCATTTCGTCTCCTCTTTTCACAAACTCTGCCAATACACTAATACTCAGCTGGCCACGCAGCGTTGTTTTAATGTTGAAGGGATGCTGGGTATGTGCGGCCCGGACCTCCAAAACCCGACCCTTAGAGTGACTGATTTTGACAAATCTTTGAAGAACTTTGTGAAATTTGTGAAAAAGCGACCCTTAGAGAGACTTTTCTCCAAATTTTTGCCTTACTGTGCGAAAATTTCCCTCGATTTTCAATTTTTTACTCCAAAAATCCTCAAATTTTCGACATTTAGAGAGACACTTTTGACCTTTTCTGATTTTTGCAACCCTTAGAGAAACTTGGGAAGCTTGAAAAAACCGACCCTTAAGGTCCGCGCATACGCATACCCAGACGTAGTTTTTGCCCAAGTACCCCCCCCCCCCCTAGTGATACTGATAGAGCATGCTAATACATCAAAACAAAAAATGCAGTCTCTAAGGGGTGATTGTCTGTTATCTGTTATAAGAAGGGGGAAATCAGAATCAAAGAGTCTTAATAAGAGGAAAGGAAATATGGAAATATACTTAGTGCTCTAAACGGGCACCGAACGTGGTTTTAACGTCCAAACAACGTTGTTTTGGCGTCAGAACGCTAAAAAACGGCTTATGTCTGCTGGGCTGGTTATTTCAAAAAAAAACTTTAGAATAAAATGTGGGCTTGAATAAACATCAATTTATGATATTTTGAAAAATATTAAAATTTTATCAATAATCAATTATTTTATTTCATTATTATAAACTTTGTTGTTTATATCCAGGATGTATATGAGGATGTCGGGTTCTGACGTCTTTGAGGTGCTAGATTTCGCAATTTACAAATCTCTTTCTTGATTCAAAATATTTAAATTCTTCTCTTTTTCATTTTTCCGATTGATAATTATTCCTTTTTTTTCTTATCATTCTTCGATAGTGATACTAAATTATGCGTTTCCGCATACATTATCATAATTTATGTTTGTTACATACATTATAGCATGAATTACAGTGAAGTACATATTTCGAATCTAGAGTTTTTACGATTCCTCAAAAAGGATAAATAATTATAATTAAATACATCAGGAAAATAATAAAGGTCCACCCCCGGTGAAAATAATGGTCAAAAATGAAAACCCAGTGAAAAATACATGCCAGAACTAACATTAAGTCCCGGTGCAAATTTGAAAAACATGCTTGGATGTGCTGTTTTACATTGGATTCTTAAACAGTGAACGGAAAGCTGCTATTAGAAATTCACCCTAAGTTTATTTTACTGATCAAAATTTAATCAAGTTTAAGAATCTCTATCGACCACTATGTATGAACCAGTGCCGTAGACACCATATTTGGGCGGGGGGGGCGGAGGGCACCCGGTGGCTAGAGCACTATTTCTACTTAAGAAGAAAGTTATATGAATATTATTCCTCGATTTCCTTTCAGATATTTCGTACTGGGAAGAGTAGACAGGCGTGTTGTTTCGAGGGTCTGAGAAATGTGATAAAATATATACAAAATAATATAATACTCTTCTTAAAAAAATCTATTAATATCGATAGACTGAAAAAATAGGGGAACTTTCGTGCTGCTACGAGTAGACAGGAGTTCCCGCCAGCAGACACGGAACGTTATTTCAACGCCCAAAATAAATAACGTTCTGACGTTGAAACAACGTATTTTGGACGTTAAAACAACGTTCCGTGCCTGCTGGGTAATGTAATTGATTGGAGAGAAAAACTGGAACTGGAAACATTTTTGAAGTATTTCTATTTTTGTTACTCTCTTCTTTTTTATAAGAACCAGTAAATTTCGGCCACGATGCTCAGATGTTCTTAATTTTGATCCACGATTTCTCAAAATTCCCACCCCGAACACCCTTAAATATATGCCTGAGAAATGATTCCCTTGGTCTAAGCTTTCATTAGGAAATTTCCCTTCTTCAAATTGTGAGCTTGTCATAGTTTTTGGTAAAATTTACCACCAAATCTAACGCTCAATGTTCTTATGAAATTGTTCTTCTATAAGAAAGAGCGTATTATCTTCGCAACTATTCTGAAAATAACAAACCCTTTATTTATAATTTAAAATGCTGTAGTATAGCCTACTATTGTAAATCTTTCCTTATCTCTTTTGTCTGCTATGCCACACCCATTTTAGAATTTATCCGCAATTCTTTTTTTAAGAACGTCATAAGTTGAGGAACCTTATTGTTCTTAACTTTTGTGAATTTAACGTCTTGGAAATTTACACATTTTGTCTGCGATATGCGAGACAATCCTTTTAGTGGGAGCGGCGCTTAAAACCAACCCATCTTGTTCAGAATTTTGTCTTCTTTCTAATGGTTCTGACAGTTCCGAAGATATAGCCGGTTAAAGTTTAACTCGGAAATCCACCGTATGGCGGGTATAACACTGGGAGTGAAAGGGTTAAGCTTAAGATGTTCTTCATTATTAAATTTTTTGCTAAAAAATAAAGTGAAAATAAAGATATTGTTGGTAAAAGAATTATTGGCTATTCATTCCCAAAAATGTTCAATTAAAATTTTGGTCTCTGAAAATCGCTTGAATAAAAGAGACAAATTTTTGTCTCGATGCTTCGTTCTCCAATCTTGTTTAAGAGACTTTACTATGGAAAACTTGAGTGGTCTCAAATATTTTTTTTTTTAACGGAATGCAGAGAAACTCTTATAACCAGCAAACTTTGGAAGTAAGATGCCGGAGAAAAAACAATTTTTTTTGAGTAAACTAAAAGCATTTTAGTGATTCTTTGTTATAAATATAAATAATTGAAGACATTTTTAACGATTTGGACTTGTAGGTCATAGAGGATATAAGGGACAGACCTACTGTGTGGTTTGATTTGGAGTGTTCTGGTGGTCCCTTTCACGAGACGCAGTCACCCTAGAAGTAAAAGAGGCTATTCTGTTATGCTATGATCTTAAAGGGAGGATGGTATTACGAACGACGGTATCTGCGGCTCAAAGAATGGCACCTTTACCCTTGAGTGAAAAATCGGTGAAAAGTATACCCTTACAGTAATTCAATTTTTCCAGAATTTCTACTCTTGCACGTCATCAAAACAAAAGTTGATTTTTTCAAATTTTGCACATAGCTTCATAAATACATTTCCCTCATTTTGGGTGAGTGTCCTTTTTCGGGTTTAAAGCAAATAGCGAGGTTATGCAAGGGGCTATATTTAGGACGTAAAATCTATAACTTATGGACCTGTACATAACTTATCCGGGATTATAGGCATAAAGATTTTGCTGTGCGGGGTTATGTACAGGTCCAAGTTGTACATTTCACGTGCTAAATAACCGCACTTGGCGTAACCTCGCTAATGAAAATGTTTAACGCTTGCAAATATTTGTATAAGAACATAAACAAAATCGAGGTTTCCTAGCTTTAAGAGTAGTTGCTGTGACTCCATAGCGTAAAAAAACGAATATATTACGAACTGAATTTCTCACGTAGACGTCAACTATTGGAATTTCAATGTTGTGAAATTTAGCTTGAAATTTTTATATTCGGTTTTGCTTATTTTTGTGTCTTTGGAATAACTTTCCATTTGTAAAATCTAGTAAAACGGCTTATAATTTGCCAACTGAAAAAGCGAAAACTTGAAGTAAACAATCCTGGTCCATAATTTATTACGGTTGATAACCCAGCAAGCGTTGGGTTTCTTGTCTAAGGGGATAGCAGGTGTCTTCACATAACTAAAGAAGGATAAGTATAGATGCAAGAAGCACCTCCTTGTATTTAGGGTGTACGAAGAGTATGTCATTCTGGGGTATGGGGATGAGGGCACTTGGGTAAAAATTGTGCCTGGGTATGTACAGACCTCAAGGGTTGGTAGTTTTTCACCTCAGAGTCTCCTGAAGGGTCACAGTAAAAAACGGAAAACGGAAAAAGTTTCCCTAACGGTCACTGTTTTGGTGAACTATCCTGTTTTAGAAATTAGTACCTTTAAGGTTTCGAAAACATAAAAACGCAAAAGTTACACTTTCATGAAAGACTAATCGATCAACATAATACCGATCTAAATTTCTCAAGCAAAAGGTTAAAGTATTCGTTTGAAAAATTCCCTATAACACACTATAAACTGCAGGCATAAGAAGACTTGAAACAATGTTGAAAAACGTCTATGAATGAATTTTGTATAAGTAATAATTTTATCATTCCTGTTCTCGTTCTTGTTTTTGTTATTCTTCTAGTTCTGTCCATAGTGGTCCTTCGTGGAAACAATAAATACACCTTTCCCGAGATGTTCCTATTTTTTGAAGGTTTTCAAATCACATCAAAATTTATACATTAATGATTGTATTATATAGAGGAATCAATTCTAAAAAGCTCTTTTCTATCATTGTATATGGCCATGTTTGTTCACGGTCAAATGTCTCATAAAAATCGAAACATACAGCCCGGCCTCGTTTTCATTTAATTTTATTGTTTAAAAAGAACATTTAAATCAAAATAACTCAAAAACCGGAAGAGCTTTTTAGATAATTTTTTTTTATTTGTTTTGTATTTTTTTACAGATTTTTATTATACCAAAATGGAACACTCAAACATTGTAACAAAAAAGTCGGAAGTTAAAAAAACATCTCGGAAAATGTGTTCTTTAGCTGTCTAAAAGCTATTGAATTTTCGAAGTATACCGCTCTAAACATTTGATATTGTTATTATTATTTGTCTTGTAAGACCTTGTAACTGCTGGGACTGCTGTAGTCTTACGCTTCCTTTTTGGCTACATAGTATCCACCATCAATAATTAATTGATAATAATTTCTGAATGACCTTTGATTTGATTTGTTTCGAAGTTCATTATAAAATAACCGCTTTCATTCAATAGTTTCTATGGTATCTACCCTTTGAACTTGTTTCGAAAGATTGCGACCGAAGAAAGTTATCGGTTGTTCTTAACTTTTCTGAAATTTCAAGCCTTAGTATGTTCTTAATTTTACTGAAAAATAACCATTTTTTGTTTTCAAGCAAATTTCTTCAGAATTAAAATTAAATTGTTCTTAACATGTTCCTAGCTTTTTGGCTTTCGAAGCTTTATGTTTTGGTTTGTTCTTATATATAAAAACGTGTTTCGTTGCAATCCTGAAATTTCATGAATAATACAATTTCTGTTTGGATTTTCCCAAGGTATTACAATAAAATTCCACTTTCGTTGCAATCGCCTGAAATTCCCCAGAGTAATCCAATTTCTGTTTAACTCAAAGTTTCTTAGACTTGTTGATTTAGTCGATGCTACTATCTTTTGAGAGAAGTATTTATTTTTTTGAAAATCAAATCTTTGATAGAGACATTGGACTTGAAGTCATATTTTTGTTTCATTGTATTGGTAACCAAAGGATTTTCCATTTATAAGGTAAGAAATATTTAATTTCAAATTTCCAAAAACATGTTACTTTAGTTAGACACCCTCGTCTCTGTGAGCCAGAGAGTACCAAAAGCTTAGTGGGGGTAAGTAAGCGCACTCATCTAATTGGGTTAGCGAGAACATTCGATTTTCCACTGGGGGTGAGAACTTTCTCCAATGGGGTGGAAAAATTGGCCTTTTTGAGCGGTTTATCCATACTGGAATGGCTAGTCGGGCGGATCTTGATGAGTTGCAGAAGCAGGGGTTTACTTCCCAACAGAAATGTTTTGTACTAAAAATATACCTATTATATATTATTTTTCAATAGTACTCAATAGTATTGCCGAAAACCCCTAGGAAAAAGAAAGAAATTAGGTTAAAAACAGGCAAATTCGCGAAAGTTAATCCCAATAAAGTAGATAGGCGTTTTTCACACATCCGATATTTTTCTTGGTATGACTTACAATCGTGGACAAAAGGTTGTAGAAGTTTTCCGTGTCGAAAAATTGTGTCGAAAATACAGCATTCTCGCTCGATGCTCTTAAAAGTGGTCTAATTGGCAAGGGATAGCCGTATTTAAAGCCTTTGAACTTATTCACTTCAAACAACCTGGAAGGAACAAAAAAGTCCAAAATTTTAAATGAGACTTAAAATATTTGAATGGTAATGATTTTTGGCTGAGAATTCAAGTTGTTTTAAGAAACAAATAGGTTCCCAAGATTCTTGGGGAACTCTCGCCAGCAGCCAGTTCCACGGCTATGAGTCATATAAAAAACGTCAAAAGGTGCGCAATGAGCCCTGGGAACAAGCTTGGGGTGTATCAGCTTCCACTCACGCGCCTTAAATCCTGACGTCATAGATGTCAGGTATGAGCGTTGGTGGCAACATAACATAGAAAATATACCTATTGTTTCTTGTATATTTGTTTATTCCTTATGTATGTAAACATCCAGTTAAATAATAATTTTAAGCTTGAGATTGAGATGCTGCAGTTCATGTGACTTAGAAATGCAACTTTTTGTGTTATATGTCATCCGCGGGTATGTCATACATTATTCATTGTTTGCAAGTCAATATGCTATAAACTTTACGTGCTGTTTGTCCTGACTGAAAGATTTTTAGGACTCTACCCTCGAGAGTACCTGGAAAAGAACGAACGAAACAAGGTTCCCATTAAAGGGATCTTAGAAAATTTCGTGAGGTACATAAGTCCCGCCTTCCAAAGGATCTCAAAATGTTGCATAATCTGGAACCCTCCCTTAAAGACACGATTTGCAATTATCTAAGGGGGATTTAAGGTTTGAATGAGCAAGGAAAGAGTGATTTTTCAAACTCTTAGAAACCCTTAGAAGCCCTTAGAACTTAGAAACCCTTAGAAGGACTTTGAAGATGTTATCCCGTATACCCCATTTACGGAAAGTAAAATAACCCTCCCCTTCCCACTAACACAGTATAGTATATTTGGTATTGTCCAGAAAAACAAAAACTTCGAGTATATTTTTTATATATAGTTTGCAATAACGACATTAGTCTAGATAATTTTAATTGTCTGTTTTAACTTAGAAAAGAGAACATAACCAAAGGAACAGCACCAATCAAAAAACAACTCTCACTTCATTCCGTTCATTAGGGGCCTGGATTTTTTTCGTAAAAAACCCGACTAGCCTGCAAGTCTAAATGAATCACAAGACTTACACTTTACTAAAACAAAAACAACAAGTCTAACAAACAAACATTTCGAACATCTCAAACAAGGTGACAATGTTATAAAAATAAGGGACAAAAAATATGACAAGACTACTTTTTTTATACACAAGGTACTTTAGGATAAACATTACATGAAATTTCATGATTGGACAAGAAGGCGTTTGACCACCTGGTATTTTGTTCCAAAGTATAATGTTCATAGACTACACGTTTTTTTTATAAGAACATCGTGAGTGGAGGATGTTCTTCAGATGTTCATAACTTTTCTGAATTTAAGCCAAAAAATATTGAGAAATTTTTGAGATTTCAAGTTTAAGTATAATTATACAAGTAGACTTTTTTCCTCGTTTTATCACTTTGTAAAACCAAAAAAGCGAAAAAAATGCAAAATCAAAAATTTGTTGAGTTCCCCTTTAATTTTTGCTAAAAAACAGTAAATAAAGGCTACATTTAAGAAATTTTAAGTAATTTTGGGTATTTAAGCCTAAAAATGGTCTTAGCTTTATGTTCTTATAAATGGTTTGTTCTCATAAAAAACGTGTATTTATAACACCTCTCACTACTGACCCAGTGGAAACATAATGTTTTTCCCTTTGGGCCATTAAAATGCTTTTTTCGCTATTCATGATATCCATTACGTAATGCTTTATACGGAATCATCCTAAAAAAGCCGGGTGTTTGCCACCAGTTTTGAATCTTTAACAATAAAGCTAGTGCCAAACATCCGGTTTTTTAGAAGAAAAGATTACGTAATGGATATCATTAAATCAAATCTTTGTGGGAATTTAATTTTGCGGATCTTAGGCTTTTATTGTTATAAAACAAGAGTTTAAAGCAAAAATTAGTTCCCGTATAAATTTGTACCCTTAAGGTATTTCAATGGGCCGCTAAGTCTAAAGCGAAAAAAAGAAATCTGTTCTGTTCATACCTAAAAATGAATGGACTAATAAGACCCCTTGGTCCAAAGGAAGAAAAAAAGTTCCTAATACCAAGAAAAAGAAACTGGTCTTTTCGTGCAAAAATGATAGTTGTGAGTGACATTGTTTGTCATGATTTGTCAGTGACGTATTGAAAGTACTTTTTTTTCTCTCGTCATGACAAAAAAAATCACCAAACTCAATTACCTTGAATTATAGGCTGTCTTTATCTAAGTATCAGTAATTTAATACACCGTTAAATGCGAATGCAAAAATTAATTATTCCTTTTTAGAAACGAACAAATCTTAAACATGCACAGAAACTTTCAATTTTAAATCTACACGCAATTTACCTGACCTGAACATAGAAAGTTTTCACAAATGTATTTGATTTTGATCTTTCAAGGTTATATCATCAGAAGGTTGTTTACAAAAAGTATGTAACGCCGAAGACATGTATTTGCATATTACAGTATACTGTTTCTATCTTACCATAAAATATGTACCTTAAGGGAATTAATTTTCGCGAGAACTTATTTTCGCGAATCTTCGGTTTTTTATTGTTATAGAACAATAGTCTTTTGTTATAAAACAATAGAACTCGCGAAACTCGCGAAATATAATCCTCGCGAAAATTAATACCCTTAAGGTATATAAATCCCATTTAAATCTCTAAGCTTGAATTTCAACTTTAAACAAAGCAGAAGATTCCTAATTTGAAATATTTGTGAAATATCATGTGTACATAATCAAAAATGTAAAAATGTTCTTATTTCTATACTCTTGATTCTCCAAAGCCTCCAAATCTTCTTAATTTTTTTTACCTCGACCTTTTGGCCTTATGTTCTTATATACTTTGTTCTTATAAAAAAGCGTGTATATTTACAGAAAATGAATGATGAGCATGTTGCAGCAGCCATAAGAAGCATTCCTTAAGATCTATTTCATGCATTTGGCAAAAAACCGAGAGAGTAAAGAAACGACAACGTCAATCTTTAGATGTGATATATATCACGTTTGAAAATTCTTTTGACTGTCCAAATGGTTTGTGAGTCATCAAGTTATAAATAAAAAGACATGGATATATCCTAATATGGGAAATAAAATGATATTGTAAAGGTGATTTCCCAATAGACATGGTGAACGCAGATTGTATATTGTCAGGTTCTTCACAGCAAAGGTTGAACCTTCTGCAACTTTAATACATGTCCCACTCCTGATCCTGGGAACAGTTAGTAAGGGGTCTCCCGGGGGAGGGGGCTCAATGTAAGTGACCTACCACACGTTTGTACCTTAAAGGTAGGTTTTTTGGGGTTCTGACAAAACTCAGGTAACAGTGCACCTGAGTTTTGGTAAGGGTAGGAAATTGAGAAAATGAAGAACCATCTTTGCTAAAACTAGTGGGAAATGGCCGAAAAATGCACTGGTTTTTTAGCAAATTTATTTGCGCTGCACTGTAAGGGTCCGATTTTGAAACCTCAATTGCATAAGAATGGCATTTATAGGATAAAGTACCGCTTAGCAACCTTTTGTTTGGAAATTTTACCAAGACAGTGCCTTAGAGAGACGTAGATACTTTGAGTACATATTTTCATAATATGTTTACACGCAATCAAATCTTTGGTTATGATAAATTTCTTTCAACAAAAATTATCTTCGTTTTGTCGTTCTATTTTTCGTTCGTTTGTTTCTATATTTCTACAACATAATCTTTTGATGTCTTGTATGAGAGCATTGAACTAAGTATGTTTTTGGTATCGATGTCTGAGATGAATGAGAGTTGAATTGTTAAATAGTTTATATTGTTTTGGTATAGGATATGATGATTTTTTAACCTTTTAACCATGTCGATTTATACGGAAACATATTTTTGCTGAATACTAGCGGCTGAACCTCCGGAGGGAAGGTTAACCTAATCCTTTAAAGGGCTAGAGGCTTCATGCCCGTCAGAGAGAGTACCCCCTGGATAATGTATTGCCCCTAGTCGTAAAATAATGTTAATTATACCCCTTCAGACATGTTTGGATTAAATCAGTGTTATATTTTTGACATCTTGGTTTGACCATTCAGTTGCAATGACGAACATTTCATTTGATTTATAAAACTTTATTGACTTTATTATAAGATTATTGGGTGTAATTCAATAGCCAGAAGGCTCTCAAAAATTTCGACGGAGAGTGTTGTTGTTGCTTGTGTTCCTTATTTGGAAGTCAACACTCTCCGTCAAAAGATTTAAGTGCCTTCTGCATCCGCCCCTGCGGTATCTCTTACCTACTGTGACTTTAGTATCAACTTTCATATTTTGCTTAGAGTAAAACCCCTAAAACTAAATCTTTCTTGTCTCGTATTTCACAAGAAAAGGGTGAATCAAAACAATGATGATATTGTTTATTATGCGTGCGGGTATTTTGGAAAATGCAATGGTTTTTTTTAAACCTTGTTACTGTAGTGTTAGTATTTTGGCATTTTCCAGTCCATGATTGTGATAGTAATTAAGTGATAGTGATATTGTAATGCGTATTAGTGAAAGAATTGTGTGCCGCTGGGTTTTGCGAAATGGACCCTAAGTGGGATAAATTTTGGCCATAAATCGTGAAAAAGGGACCTTGAATGGGATTCAAATTGCAAAATTTGACCAAAAGTTCCATATTTTTCTCAAATTGTCAAAAAAAAAGGACCCTTACGGGAGAGGGATTTTCAATTTTCGTGTTCTTGCGACCCAGGGATTCTTGAAAGTCAAAAAAGGTAACCCCTCTGACCAGTGACCGTACCTTTTTTGCCTAATTACCCCCTCCCGTATTGCTCACCTAATCATATACAATTCATAAATAGTTTTTTTTTCATTTTCCAAATCACAGCGGCTCGTAGAGGGTAAGCTTTTATTGGAGAGATTTAAAGATCTTTGATTCAATCCAAATCGAAACTCGATTGCTTTTAAAAGTAACTTCGTTTTCGAGGAAAAATACTACTGAAAAGAGATAATATACCTTTTCATAAATTACGTTTAAAATAATGCTAAAATAGATTTCGCCCTTCTCTTTCAGCAAAACGAAAATGCCGTCAGACGACACAGGCCTATACTGAATATATTAACATAATTTATTCGTCGCCAAATGTCTTCACTAGTAACATAAATTAACATAAATTACGTCATGTATTGTTCCATGGGTTTTTTTAATAATTAAAAATTTCAACAAATGAATGAAGTTCAACGAAACAATAGACTATTGTTATGCCCTCTTGATGGATAGAGAATATATTCAAGCTTCCATACTTTTTTTCTCATAATCTTTCTTTCTACACTCTAGAAAAAACTCGAATCAAAACAACAAGACGAATCGTATCGTATATAAGAAGAGTTGCTAGAAAAATATTTTGTTGAGCAAAATTATGGCTGACGTGTTAAACTTAAACGAATTCAATGACCAATCTGCTGCAGTGAACTTCAATACAGAGGAAGCAAAAATCACCAAAGAAGTCGCACAACAGTTTGTTGCCAAGCGTTTTGGTGGTTTATTGAAAAAGACCTTACGACAGGAGACAGAAGTTATGTTAAAACTAGTCGCAGAAGCGAACCCGCAACAAGTTGAACAATTATCAAATTTAGTGAGCGCTATAAAATTGACTGAGGAAAATGGTTATAATACATTGATGCGAATGAGCGAGACATTATTTAGTACTGGAGTAAATTGGGGACGCATTTTTACTTTGTTCTTATATGTATCGTTACTGATAGAGGACTTACAGAAGAATAAAAAAGACAATCTTAAAGATAAAATTGGAACTTGGTTAGCATGTTGTATTGCTATGCAATCACCTTGGATCAAAGATAACGGAGGATGGGTGAGTTTTTGACATAACTTTTCTATAGAAAAACCTGTGATTTTGGTTTTGGATAAGAGAGGCATTACAGGATTAAGTTCTTGCCGAAATGTTTTGATTATTCGACTATTCAATCTGTTTTAAGAGGTTTTTCAAGGAAGTAATTAAAATCTGAAGGAAGAGGAAGAAGGAAAATCTGATTCCAAAGAAAATCTACCAGAAATGTTTTAAGCATGTTTTCTTATAAAATTCGGACAAATATGAAGAAAAAATTTAGGCTTACTGGTATGTCTGTAAAAAAACAGACCTAAATGAGGTTTTTTTGCACGCGAACATGATACAACATGAAAATTCAAATTACTACTAGTCCAATAGTAAAAAGGGATGAAAAAGAAATTATTTACAAAAGATACACTCGACGTGTAGTAAATGTATTCTTAGATAAATACCAAAAGTAAACATTAAGTTGCTTTTTTCTCTTGTCTCATTTTTTCTCATATGTATTTTCATCACTCTGTTGAAGTCGATGAAAGGAGGAGAGTCTGACGGAGAGCCAGAAGGGAGAAAAAAACATCCTCCTTATAACATGAAACCGCAACCGTAGAAAACAGAGTTTTAATACAGACGGCACCCCGTTGTAAAACTGACTACGTATTTTCGGTTCCGTACAGATTTCGTGTGCGGAAATTTAAAAGTGTAACTAAGCGACGCAGTAATTGCGTGGTATAGGTACTTATAAAGTGGTAATGCATAGAAACTGTTTTTTTTCTTACATTCTTGCATAATTACTAAAAAGATTTTTTGACATAATTTGGAATATCGATTCCTCACTGTTATTATTTTCAACGCATACAAAAAATTTGTACGAAAATAATATGTTATTGTACGTCGCCGGATTAGAAAAGAGTAATACGGCTTTTAAAAGATGATCTATGTATGGGTTCATTGTACAAAAGAGTTTTGAAAAAGCGAAAGATTTTTCTTACTGTTATTTTTAAGATACAAAATCAAGCTAAAAAAACTCGTTTTGTAACACCAAAAACCTAATATTTTTCATTTACAACATAAATAGAAAAATTATATTTTTCACTTGATTTACTAAGGTGTGAAGACTATCTTTTTCTACCTGGTGTTTTTCACTTCGCTAAATCGTATTTAAATATGAAAATATATTAAAATTTTCAACAAAAACAAAGTTCAATTTCAAGTCACGAGAAATAAAAGATCAAGTAATAGAAACTAGCTCAATAATGACGATAATTTTTGTGTCATTTATCAGTATTCTTTTTGAGAAAAAAAAATTCTGTTCTTTTCTCATATGACATGAAACCAACTCAAAACGTCTATTTCCAATCCCTCTCATATTTCTGGCATTAGAAAAAACGCGGTAACCGGAGATTTGTATTGTCTCAAATTCCAAACATTTTTGACCAATCAGAATTTAATCTAATCATCACATGACCATAATCTCAAATTTCTATTGGTTCAGTTAAAAAGGTGTGTGTTTGTGTAATTACTTATCAAACTAGACGTAATAACTGTTTTTTTTTCACAAGAAATCGTTGGAGGTCCTGATAATATGCAGTATGGGTCTTGACAATGTCTGTAAATGAAGATTATTCATTATAACTCATCAACAGCTCAATTCAAATACTTATCAAACCCCTTGATAATCAGTCAAATCAAAGAGTAATTACCAAAAGTTGGAGATAACAAATTTTAGTTTACTGCTCCATTATTTCCCAGGGCGCAGAAAAATATACAACTTTTGTAAAAACAGCAAAATTATACAGGACACTCACTACACAAAATTTAATGTTCCTTCAAAATTGTACTAGTATATATTAGTCAAATTTCTATTTCTGGTTTTCTTAAGAGAAGTGACTCATGACTTCTCACATTTCTTCCTATCTTCCTTGAAATAAAAGAGAAGATGAAAAAACATGAACCAAAAGAAAAATAGGCTTAAACATTTATTTTGATTAAAAGTTCGTCGCCTCCCCCCCTTAAAAAAACTTAAAAAAAAAAATTCATTACAAAAGATAAAGTATGAAAAAGAACATGTAAAACTAGTAAAAACGTTCAGAAAACACATTATACTTCATTTTTGTTGACATGTCTGTGATACAGACAAGCGATAAATCATTGATGAGTTTTTCCTTCATTTTCCTCAATTTCTTCAGATTTCTATCTTCTATACAAAGAATAAATTTGAAAACCGACCTTTCCTTTTTCATCCAGATGGTTTTCAACTTTTGAATATGAGTCACAATTTTTCAGAAAACTCTCACCACCGAAATAAAATAGTGGTTGCGACAAATACTGGTCAAATAATAGACCTTTAAAAAAGGGTAATATTGAGCATTACACAGAATGCAGAATCCAATTTACTGTACCCACAAAATTTTCAAAAATCTATTTCTTTTTCATTTTTAGCCCGCGTTCATTTCGACTATGGGAGGTGTTCGAGAATTGCAGGACACAGTCTTCAACGGGATCTTTAATGTTACACTTGGGCTTGGGACTATAGCTGCTGCCATATACATTACCGGACGTTAAGAGCTAGTGATTTCCGACTTAAACCCTGGAATATGGGTTGATGAATCCTTGGTTAGTGGAAGCTACGGAAAAGTAAGGAATGATGCTGTTCATATCAGAATCTCCAAGAAACCATTGGTTATGAAGGATAACAACAAACTCGCCAACTTGTTTCCTTGGTGATAAGAACAATGGAAAAAGTGTTAGAATTTGGATGTTTTGGGATTTGACCAAATTTAGGGAATTGGTTTTCATTTTATGACAAAGACATTCACTACGCAACAGTTTCATTTTGAAAATGATTTCAATTTTTCTTTTTGGTTGAACGTTTGGTGTTGGTGTTTAAATTGCGTTACAAAAAACAGAAAATTTCATTTTTGCTTAATTAATGATTTTTGTGTTTTACCACTGACACCCTTGTTGATCAACATTCAAAATGGCTGGTCCAGAGTACACAAATGTGGGACCAGACTGCTGCAAATAAAGTGTTTCACGAGAAAATTCAACATTTACCTGCCATTCTTGTTCATGGGAAAAACAGAAAAAACTAGTTTGATAAATCAATCAGATAAACAGAAGGAATGTTGACTATTTGTGTTATCAAAAGCTGTGTCTGTTTTATAGCTTTCATCATCCCATCGAGCTGATGGCAACTACTAGTTCATTTTTTTATCATTGAATTATATTCTATTTATTGTTATGCCCCCTATCCCCTATTGTACATTGTATATATTAGATAATATAAAAAAGGACATTTTTTGTGATGAAAATACTGTGTGTTGGAATTTTGATTTAATATTGATGCATCAAAAACGTACTGTAAAGGAATGCGACTTGATCGCATTAACGATACTTTTCTCGTACTTTCTCTTGAACGTAATAATATCATGCGTTTTGGTGGTGCTCTATATTGGATGAAAATCATAATAACACTGAGATGAAGGGTGAATGATTGGAGGAGAGTGGAGGATTGTGTGTAAATTTTATTGAGTGAGTGAGTTTTAACCCCCAAAGAGATGAAAATTTTATTTTATTTAGAAAATACGAAGAATTGTAAATAAGTAAATAGAGAGATAAGAACTCAAAATACATTTTAACTAAAAGTTACACTGCTGTCCTTATTTTTATTTTCCTATACAAAAGACCTATGATTTTGTTTATAAAAATGAAAACAGAACTAAGAAAAAATATGAAAACTTAGTCAAAATAATTGGTATCGCGACATGCAAATTGTTAAACAAAATAACAGACCATCTCGTCCCAACAGACACAGAAGATTATTCCAACACTGTTTCAACGTTCAAATCACTTCGATTGGACGTCAAAACAACTTTCCATGTCTGTTGGAGTAGATATCAACGGGTGCAAATCCTGGAGGGAGTACAAAGTGGAATTTAACATAAATCAAATCAAACCCTCAATAATCAATTGAGTTAATTTTTACTTATGGTTACTGCTGACACGGCTAATTCGGTTGATTGAATCTCAGTGGACAAGAAGAGACAATTCACATCGATTCTTTAAAAAGATCATTTACTAAGTACCTTTGGAATTCAGGAATTAAAAAAATGATGGCAACACAAACCCGACAATTAACGACAAATTGCAAGTTGTCTTAATTTATTGCCGTTTAAGGGAAGTTTTAATTGACGAAAACGATAATTAAATCACTAGGTATAATATTTTTCTTTTGTCTTGCGTTTCATAATCAGCCATAAGAGGGCTTTCTCTTTCGAATTTCTTTGACGTCACGCGCATCAAATTCCGACAAGGAGACAGCGACGTGATATGTCGGTATTAATAATGACGTTGCATTGGCAAATAAAACTGTTGAAAGATTAAACATCATATTTTTTCCTCACTGACGGTATATATGTAACATTGTAATTTGAGAACTGTGGTATGACTCTTTAAAACCGGCAACAGACAATTTTTACGAAGTGTTTTAACGTATCTCGGAATAATCCGAATTCCTTATTATTAAAACCCTTTTGAAGAGGATTACCTTTCGTCTGTAACGCTTTTGAATGGTTGTTTTAACGTCAAAACACCGTTGTTGTAACGCGTTAGAACGTTATTTGGACGTTGACGTCAGTTGTCTATTGGGAATGCTTTTGTTTGTTAAATTCTCCTTTTTGGCAGAATATAGTCTTTCCTCCTGATGATGAACTTTCACATGCTCGAAACGTGTTGAAGACTTTTGTAATTGCTATTGCAAAAATCGTTTTAAATACTGAATCATTTATAAACCTTTCGCTTGCCTACGCCTTACCAAACACCAAACACGCATTTTGTTACTTTCGATTTGAGTTAGTTTGAGTGGTTAAAATGTTTGGAGAAAGCATAAAAACAATATTGGTCTACTTTTAGTTACTAAACGCACACCATATCAGGCAATTCCAATAAACAAAAGGAGTTCTTATTACACGCTCAATCACAAGTAAAATTTAAAACTTGACGTGGTTTAATTCGTGACCTGAATGTGATGCGTCAAGTAGTTACATTTTGATAAATTATTGTATTGTCTGGTTTTCATCATTCATCTTGCGTCGATCATGATCAATTCCTTATGTAATCTTGTGAGTACTTTAGATCTATGCTTGATCTATGCCAGTAAAAATGTCTTAAAGTCTATTTTTACGTTTTTTTACAGTATTGCAAAACCACCTAACTTTAGAGTTTCAAAAATCTTTTGACCCTCTCAGTGCTCACAAAACTAACTGACCGCATGGTTAAGGCCTCCGTCAACCTGCCAACATTTCGACAAACATCCACTGGCCAACATCTTTTGAGTTGGCATCCAACATGTTGGCCGACGGCGTTTTCGCCACAAACTCTCGTATAACAACTGGACCTTATATATAATCGTTTGCTCCTAGTGCTTCAAATTATCCCATGCAAACAGAAAAGTAGAATGAACACAAGAGTAAACTAACATACAATTCATCATCCATATCTAGACCATATCTTTAGTACAAAAGTCTCTAATACCTTAAGTGTACATAATTTCGCGGTAACTAAAATTTCTCGAATTTAACCAAAATCAAGATTAAAATAGGTGTTTTTGTTCATATGGTAGAGTAATAATCGTGATATAAATAGATTTGGTTTTATAAAATTACCCTTCTTTTTCATTTTCGAAATTTTAGAACTTTTCGCATGTATTAAATTTCGCGTTTAGTGGTATCAAATTGGCAGCACCTCAACCTCTTTTGTATCAGGATAACAGGATTTCTTTTCCTTAAATTTTCATTATGAATTTTATTTACATGGATTATCAGTGTTATATACTTTCTCTCTAGAAACTTGACAAATTGTTGACCAAACTTTTAATACTTACCTTACTTAATTATTTTTCAGTGTGACACAAGTTTTGTTTGATCAAATGTGAAGAGTCGGATTTCTTTCTTCTGGGGATAACGAGTTTTAAAGCTCTTAGTTAAAAAGACAGTGCGGGATTCAAGTAAACGAAGGTAATTCATAATTGCTTTTTGGACCTATTTTCCGATAGAATGTGCAGTACAAAAATTTGTTGTCTAAAATTTTTCTAGAGATTTGTGGACGTGCAGGCTAGTATTAAATAGTGAGTATTAAAAGAAGAAAAAATTCCAATAAAATGGAGTTAAATGGTATCATTAATGACTTGGCAGCAGTTGTAGTAATTAAAACTAGACTGTAATTATCTTGAGTATTAATTAAAAGGCTATAATCATTTTTAAGGGATTACAGTCATTTTTGATCTTTGGTACATTAATTTATAATGATAGTATATTTTGACATTGGTCCAACGTCAAGACCTCCCAACGAAATTATTTTTATGAATTTTTATAAATAAGCACCATTGTACTTTTTGGAATGTTTTTCAAAGAAAATGTCATTGTTTTAGTATTTTACAATGTACTCTACTCATACAAGCATCAACAGATAAACAGCCCTTATGTTTATTTTAACTAATATTTGAAGGACATTTTGGTCTCCGTTCCATAGTCCAAGGAATCTATTATTGCACGTGTCGCCATCATTCTTCGACCGGCCCTTAAAATAATTAAATAACAACACTCCCTCCGCCCCAGTAGGTACGGAACTTTATTTGGACGTTGGAACAATGTTGGAATAACGCTATGTGTCTGTTGGATTACTCACAGTCCAACATTCCCGTATACTCTACTAGCACGTGTAAAATACACAGTCGTGCAGAAACAGAAAGTGAACAACGGACCAAAGTCGACAATGAAGGTATTTTTTACCTTGAGAGTTCGCAAAAACCACTCGAAAAATTAAAGAAAAAGAAACTTGTAGGTAAAAAAAATCAAGTGAGTGATTTATAATCCTTGAAGTCGACAATAAATTCCCTATTAAAACCTTTAAAAGGTTAAATAACAGAATCCAGTTAAAAGCCTACATGTTATTTATTCTTAAAGGTATCAAGGCAATCAGAAATGAACGGACTACGACACGCTACGTCTCCGTGTCCCAGTCGGTACCGAAAGCTCAATGGAGTGAAAGTCAAATCTTTCAAACCCGTGTTGGGGTGGGTCAGATGGTAATGGTTTTTCTAGCTGGTTCAAAAATCTTTTGTTCTTTCATCGCCATATTTTCAATCGGGTGACTCTTTGCATTTCTTTGTTTTATTACCACTTGGGTGATAGAGAACATCCGCGGCAGATCCCAGTGGACGAGGGTGTATAAATGCAAAAAGGGATGTGACAAAGTTACAGCAAGTAAGAGGATATGAATCTATTCTAGAAGAATGAAAAGAAACTCAGCTAAAATCTAAAAATGCTTGAGATTAGTCTTTTTGACTACCTGAACCTTATAATAAAAATTTGCGGTAGTTTTTGTCTAACAAAACCGGTCGTTTAACTAATTTGGACCACGATCGGAAAATTACAACATGTAATGCTTATCTTGCATATAGGTACAAAGTCAGCAAAATTTAAAAGCAGAACATTTCTAGAATGTTATTTTTTATAGCAAGTCATCTCTTAATCAATGTATAATAAAGATTATTTGAAAAATTTATGGAATTTGTGATTAATTTCTTGTAAGAAGTCTTAGAAGACAATATCCATTCGGAACAAAATAATAGATGTGTTTAGGCTTCCTAATAATGAATTTTTTTAGTAAATGGACAAAAATTGGGTGATAAATCTATTAAAACCAAAAGCTTATTTTTATGTCATCTTTAATACCTATTTAAACCGATAAAACATAGATTATAACACACTATGTATTCTAAAAAGTACAAGTTATTACTACTGAAAAAGATATCTCACCAGAGTGACGGTTTAAAGTCTGGTTAACCTCTTAATACGAAGCTTATAAAAGTACGGTTTCTTTCATGTAATATTACTGAACTTTGGTCAGGAGGTCAAGAGTACTTATTATCATTGTTATAGCATTTGTTATCCAAGCAGGCGTTCCCTGCATGTTGTTATATCATTTTCTCTTTAATTCTGAACCAGGAAGGAGGGACAATCCTCTGACCTTTAAACTGAAATATAATTAACCTTCTAAGCTTTTTGGATGACAATTTTTAAGTCGAGTTTTTGACGCTTAGTAGATATGAATTATTCTTGTTATATCAAAGAAAGATGCATATATTTAAGTAAAAAACCATATACTCCGGCAAACCCGGTCAAATGCGTCTCAGTGGTCACCACGGTACGAAAAAGTTTTTTTCAAATCAAGTTCTATTTTTTTTGCTTAGGTCGGCAATCGATGTAAGTATCCAATCTTATTTTTGCTCTTAGAGTAATGATTTTTTTGGCCGGCGAAATTCAATTTTTTCAGATTTTGTCTTCTTTCGGTAAAAATCACAGTTCGATGGACCATAACATGTTTTAAAAAAACTACCGTGTTAATCTTTACTGGAGACTCTCAGAAGCAAAACGCAAGCCAGTATTTGAATCCAACAAGAAAAACTGAAACTATATGTCATTTCCTATCAAGACAATCGGCTCTTCATAGCATTGTATTATTCTAACTAATTTCATTAAAAGTTGTCCAAAAGTTTGATGGAAATGTACTAGTATTTCGCTATAAAATTTTGGCTGAAAATGTATTTCCCTTTCATTAAGAAGTCCTCAGGTTGTCCTTTGCCATATAACTAGGTATGCCAAACATTGCAAACCGACGGAAATTATAATTCCTACTGAATAAATACCATGAACAATGAAGAATAAAATTCACGAAACACATGCACATGTATTTAAAAAAATGTTATTCAGAGCTTTCCAACTATACCAAAGTTAACATTATACTGACCCAGAAAATACCTGTTTTTTTTTTTAAAAGCTCACCAATTTCTTTTCCGACACCTTTTAACTACCTGGTATGATTTTTGGACAAAATAAGCTTTGTGATATAAGTGTTGCGAAAAGAATTGTTGCGAAAAATAACATTAAAACAACAAGTCTGTGTTGTTGTGATGACATAGACACTGTTAAAAATCTACACCAATAGGAATTATAATTATGTGAAAAACTGAAAAAAAAGGAAATCATTTTCTCAAAATGATCTTTTTCTGATAATGATAGATTTTCCAAATTATTTTATTCACGTATAACTAATTAGGTAGGAGGGGAACGGTATATACGAAACCGAAGAGTCATACCGGAAAAAAAAATTTCAGAACAGAAAGTAGCTTTCTTTTTGAGTTTTTATCTTAACGAATCTTATTCCAAGGTGGGGGCGTGCGTACTTGTTGTCGTTCAATTTGTAAAAAATTAAAATAATTTTTTTGTATTTTTGAAGTAAAATTGCATGTAATTTTGAAGGAAAATATGCTCTGTATTCTCAAAATCAAAAGAAAATTTGTGTATTTTTGAAGGAAAACATAGTTAAGACGTTGAAACAACATCGGAAAATCGTCTTCTCTGTCTGCTGAAAGCAACATATATGACGGTATTTTGATAAAAAATAGACTGGAGATTAGGCTATGGTGGAGTATCCAATTAGAGCCCTTCTCCGCAAAAGAGGCATATTATAAATTCAGCAAAATTGTCCGATAATTTACAATATTTTGGCGGGATTCCTGTAATTTTTACAGTAAGTTTACGTATTACGGTAATTTGAGATTCCAAGTAGAGATGTGATCAATAACTTTAATCGAAGAATTAATCAACATATCCAAAGACATTGATCCGACACTTCCGTGATTCAAAAAGGTGTTGTTAATATTGACACTCTACATCCCACATTTTGCAGTTGTACTAATTTCAAAGAAGTCCCATAAGGTGAAATAGTCCCATATTCTACTCGCAAAACGTTATCAAATCTCTTAAAGAGAAGTAAAAAATTATGTTTGCTTCCAGCAGGCACGAGACGTTGTTTTAACGTCGAAACAACGTTGGTTCAACGTCGGAACGTTATTTGGACGTCGAAACAATGTTGAAATAACGTCACGTGGTCCGCTGGGCTAGGGTTTCTTGTCATGCTAAATATTTTCCCAGGATGCTCTGTACTCTTGGTCCATTGTTACTGGGTATGTGTGGACGTTAACCCTGTTTGTACTAGGCTTTTAGGGGTGGAACAAAACTAGGGACTACATTTGTACCATGTCTTTTTTGCATGAAATTTGGTACACATCGATTTTAGTAAGAAATGACACAAAAATGTTATTGATCAAACAGCTTGTCCTAGTACGACATTCACTTTACCAACAAAATCTTAAAAAATAATTGAAAACCCTTCAAGCATTTTGAAAAGAAAATCTTTGATAAAACTAAGTATCATTTAATCGTAAAATTTAGACATCAATATTTTTTCTCTGTAGAGAAGAAATAGGAAGATCTGAGTAGTGTAACAATGGAAGAAGATACATATACCCGATCAAAACATCGTGGGCATGTTTCAAACAAGGTTTTTGGAAATAAAATGTAAAATCGTCATTTCATTATAAAATTTAGACAGGGTGAATACTGTGAATTGACATCTTCTGTTCAGACAAATTCATCACTGGTGACATCATCGTGTCATCGGGGTGTGGTTTTTAAACAAACCAACATCTCTCTGTAGAGAAGGAAAAGGAAGATCTGAGTATTTATCAAAATGTAACAAAGGAAGTCATACATATATACCAGTTGAAAACATCGTGGGCATGTTTCAACCAAGATTCTTTCGAATTTTGTCATTTCAAAATAAGGAAGTCTTAGAAACTGTCTGTCCACAATGATATCAAAATTATAAAAAACGGAGAGGACTGGGGACAAGTTTGCTGTTGAGGCTCATTCTGTGGTCAACACTGTCACAGATGAGATTTAAAATGACAAATTAGTATCTTTCTAGCTGGACTTTGAACGAGCTAAAAAAAACTAGTATTAATTGTCATATCTTTTAGTAAAATTTGATCATGGCCAAGAATTAAAAGGCAGTATCATATCCATTTGAGGAAAATAATATAATGTATTTTATTTGAGCCTTCATAACCAGAACTCAAGTGGTGCTAACCAGAGTAAAAAGGTGCCGGAAACTCAATCTCCACATGTTTATTAGGATAAGAGTGGGTTTTTATAAATACACCCCTATCCATGTGTCCCAGTTGAACCAACCTTATTGACCACCCCAGTGGAAACATCACTCTAAAAATGTCTACTTTTTCCCCCCAGTGGAGGAAATCGTCACCCCAATAGAAAATCGGATGTTATTTTTTACATCGGTGATATTACAAAAAATGGAAAGTGCCACCCAAGTGGGTTTGAAAGTTTTTGATCTTCATCCCATTGAGCTTTTGGTACTCAATGGGGCACAGAGAGCCAGAGTTGTATAAATTTTTGGCTCTGCCGGTAAAAAATGACTCATTCAACGACATAGCAACACTGATCCGACACCTTTGTACGTGATCAGACGGAAAGATTTCAATGTGATATATCATAGTTGTTGATCTATTAACAATAGATATTTTTCATTACGTCATACTCATGAAACATTATCAATCAGGAAGCACAGTTGGTTTTTGCGTGCAAGTAAAGTACCTGGAAAATGACAAAAATTAGTTTCTCTATCATAAACTTATTACAATCACATTCAAAATTTGCACCCCGTTGTGTAAAAACCCCGGTAAAGTTTGTGTCCTACCAGGTCCTTAAGTAAAGGTGCATCTTTATCCAATTTTATCCAGGCGAGAAAATAATTTTTACATTCTACCTCAAGTGACAAAAAACTGTACAACAGGTAAAACAAAATTCTGGTGTGGACAATGTGATAGTCTTTAAGAATGATACTTAGTCTTCGGTGAATCAAAGGGTACCGAGACAGAGATAGGAAGTGGTATCAGGTAAATAAATATTAAAATCAAGCAAATGAGTCAGTTATATTGTAAAAAAAAATGCATAGATTAGCTCATATCCCTTTTGTCACACACCCAATATCTACGGAAAATTCAAACGTTTATTTCCGTGAATTTTATGTGAGAATTGTCGCCGCAGCAGAAAAATGAATTTTCTACAATTCTCCACAGAGACTGCATAGGATATTTGGGCAATACAGAAAATTTGCACAGAGTATATAAACGTGAGGTAATACTCTGGTACAGAATGATAAAACTCTAGATCTCTCGACCGTTCTTGTTCACTTATATAAAAATTGGTGTCAAAATTTAATCATTTTCAGAGAAAATCTGATAAAATAAAACAATCAAATGAAGTTTCATTTTCCCATCCAAAAAGACCTGCCAGCAAATGCAAAAGTATCATTTTCAAATCAAATCAAACGTTTCATCAGATGAACAAATATGATAACTTTCAATTTACATAAGTTCTATTAAAAAAAGAGTTCATTTCTTAGCTACTGTAAGCGAATTTTATCTCCCTTGGAATAATCCCACACTTGACTTTTAATGGCGGTTCAGCTTCCTCGCGGATAAACGGACGGACGGAAGAAGTTCGGAATAGCTAACAGATCTAGTAGTAGACTTCAAAGTGTAATATGTATTATATGTAATATGCAAGACTAATATTAGGCCAATTTCCCTAAAATTTCATTCCTAACTGATGTTTTAGGAGGGGTGGGTAAAAAGAAAATTTCATCATAAAGACCGCAGTCTACGATTGAAAAGATCGCTCGTATCAGGTTTTTTGCCTTTTAACGTCTTCCACATCTCAAAAAAGTGGAAAATGCCGATTCTTTTAGCCGATTGCTCGCCCATGACGTCATATTAAACCAATATAATCACGGCAAGTAATTTTCAACCAGTAGAGCGTTACAGCACTGTTAGTTCTCGGGGAATGGGGAATCAGGGAATGGAAAATCATGAAAATAATATCAGCCATTCTGAGGTCTATGATGGGGTAGCCAGTAAACCCTCAGCCTTCATGAGTCAGGGCTTCGGCGACTTGCGAGGGCTGAGGGTTTCCTAGCTAATGATGAGGATTTATGTTGGGGAAGGTTACTAGCTATCATAAATTACTTGCGAATCAATAAACAGGGTCTAGAATAATCTTATAACAGATCGGTATTTCACTAGCACCACGCTCTGCTCTAAAGGGTTACAGTGAAATATATGATCTTAAGAGGTTGGATATATCCCTTTGATGTTTTCATCCATTTCGATGGATGAACATTCCCGAAATTTCCCGAAATTCGACGGATTGAAGCGCTGTGATTGGCTAAAAAAATCACTCTGCTCGGACCGAGTCTTTTCTCCTTACAAAATACCGTCAACTTACATAACATGCACACTCTCGTTACAACTTGCACACCCATAACAAACAGATCCATCTGGTCTTCATTTAATATCGTTTTAAAATTAAATAAACACTGCCAGTGCTTACACGGTGGAGAGGACTCCCAATTGAAATTCATCGTTACTCGGCTGTCCTGTTGAATTTGTTTATTATGGTCACGTGGTTATTCCACCCAGGCGAAAAATCGGCCGCCCAAATTCATAGACCAATCAAAAGAGAGTTTAAAGCGAAACGCGGGAAGTGTGACCTCCCCCGCAGAGTTATGAATTAAGTTTCGCTTTCGATTTTGAGCCGTCATTATCATTTGCGACTAGCGAAGTCTTGAAGATGGTGGTGTGCAAGTTGTAACTGGAGTGTGCATGTTATGTAAGTTGACGGTAGATTACGCAGATTTTTATGATTTTTCTGATGAACCTCCGCAGACCCTCTTACGGAACTCAGTGAAGTAAGAGGAAGGTCAAAAGGTCCTATACCAAAGCAATCATAACATAACCTGAATGTACGTTTAATACCTTTGATATTGACCTCTATGTTTAAGGAAGTAAGTTTTGCGACCGCAGTCTAGGGCGACTCGAAGGCTCCCGTTTCGATAGCTACCGAAGGCAGGGAGGGCGCCACTCCTTTCCCTGGATTTCCTGAGATTTCTCCACTTACCTCCGCTCTAGTGAATTGCTGAGTGTCCAGCAGGACTGGTCAGGTCTGACCCGACTGAGGGTTGAACACACAACCTTGAGAACGGGAAGCTAACTATCAAACCACTCGGCCACCATTGCTTTGTTTAGAAACTTTTTCTATAGACCTTTTCATAAATTACGTCACGACCAACGGCTGCCTCGTTTTCATACAATTACCAAGGTGATTATGTCTCACGAGACTCAAAATGACACATTTATCAATGGAATCAAGTTTTGATAAGTTCCCTTGGGATTCGGTTATCACAGCGCCCAATTCAAAACGAGGCAGTCGTTGGTCGTGACGTAATTTATGAAAAGGTCTATTCGATATTACTTATCCTAACTGTGAATTCGATACATAAAGCCAATGAAAATCAACCTTTGCCTGGATGGCTCTCTACGCCAAGTAAATCAGAAAATTCTCAAAATCAAAACGTTTTATGGACCTCGAAACAACATTAAAAATACGCTATTTGACAATTTGGAAATTAAAAATTCATACTGAAATAGAGAAATTAGATGCCATTACTTTTTTTGAACATAGCAAGGGTTTGAATTTGAAAGCCATAGCATAATTTGGTCCGAACATGGGAAATTTCGTGTGTCTTTGTTGACCTCGTCTAGCGTTAGCCCTCTACAAAAGTGCTTCTTATCAATAATTCAAAATAAACCCCTTAAGATATAGAGTAATCATATAAGCTTAAAAGAAATTTACAATTTGTAGGTAACAAAGTCAAATTTTCAGGCAAAAGTCCATATGCAAATATTTTGATCATCAAACTTTGACAAAATGGACAGAAGTTTATTTTTCTTTAAACAGAGAGTTTAGAAAATTACTTTCAACTGTATTTCAGCCTTTAAGTAATTATTGAGGAGGGCTGAAGATGTTTTGAGGTCGAAACTAAAGGTTAATTCCTTGATGCTATCAAAGCATACCATAGTGAAACGAAAATTTTTCCTCGAATTGTAACGCACACACAGATATACATCTTGTTTTGACGGCTTTCTGATACTATGTTGAAACTTGAAAGTCATTTTCAGCGAATCCATTCCAAGAATTACTACTTGAAGTTGTAAAAATAGCCAAAATTTACTTTTATTCTGGCCGAGTTGCCGTTGCTGTTTTAAAAGAAAGAGGATTCAATGAGCTATAAACCAACCTCAAATTCCTTCTGATTTAAAAAGGAGATATTGGCGTTTAAAGTTTTTCCTAGCTTATTTTAACAGAAAAGTACCCAAAAAAGCCTTGATTACTATACTTCCAATGGTCTGTTTGAGCAATTCAGTTACGAAAAAGATCGCATATCTTTATATATATATTGGTCATAAAATCTTTCAAAATATTTTAAAAGCATTGCTTTTCTTTTGTTTTTGGCCAAATATGTCAGATATCACTATTTACATATTTATTTTGTTTTTAGAAATCTAAATCAGTTTATAACATCTATTTCGGAAGAAATACCATACCTACTTGCATAACGACCCTCATTTTACCACTGAGTACCTATTTTAGGAACTGGAATTCGTATCAACTTATCTAATATTCTAAAGTGTTGATAAAAATACATTTGATTTTAGTTCATTAGTTAATAGGATAATACAAGATTACTAGAGTTAAGAGCAGTGGAGGATACAGAGGAAGTTCTCAAAGTTTTGACGGTGGAGAGTGTTGTTTTTGCTCATATTCCTTAAATGGAAGTGAGCACTCCCCGTAAAAACCTTTGAGTTCCTTCTGTATCCTCCTCTATGAGAGAGACGAATGAGAAGACTTGTTAGTTAGAAACATCATCCGGGTTTTTCTCGGGTTTATTTTCATGATGATTCGATTTTTCATAGCTCAGAGACCAAATGAATTCGGGTTTACAATTCAAACTACCTCTATTTAAAAACGATAAAAAAAACGTTCTGAACTTGAAACATCGTTGTTTGGACGTTATAACAACGTTCGTGCTTGCTGGGTATTGATTATATGGCACTGAGTAGTACAAGTAGTACAAGTACAAAGATGACGAACGTTTTGGTTGCCAAGAAATAAACGAAAGTAAACAAAGGATAAAGCCTCTTTTAAGAGCATTACTTATTCTGGAAGAAAATTGCTATGTTGAGGCTAATGTCATATGATAATTTAGATTTTTGAGTAACACTGATAATGGATAGTATAGCTTACTTGAAACCCGTAACTTCTACCCGTACACCGTACCGTGGGTATCACAGGTCAAAGAAAACTTTGCCTCTGATTGATACTCAGGGTACGTAAAATCAGCCTGTCAAAAATACTTAAAGTAAGTACGAATGACCCCTTACGCTGGGTTGGGTATGTGTAACCTGATTTTCATATGGTAGATTTAGATTTAGCGTACCGATAGGAAATTCGTCATCATTTGCAGACCTTTAAGGATCGATTTTTCATACTTCAAATGTCTCTCTAACTCTCGCTAAAAAAACAGAAATAGTGGAGAAAATCTTTTTTGATGAGAATTTGGCAAAAGTGTCGTCTATTAACCCTTTGGCTGTTACAATTTATATTTGCTCCGCAGGATTTTCAGAATAGGCTTCACGAGAATTCAAGTGGCAAGTTAAGTATTGGTGGTAAACCCATAAAACTATATATTTTCTGAAAGCTTATGAAAAGTACTATTCAAAAATGCAAA
>JAUJPO010056460.1:0-14125 GCA_032270745.1 Tiaropsis multicirrata
CAACATTTTTAGTCTACTCTGTTTTAGTACATCTGTTAGCCCACTTATTAAAGCTATATCTAGCTAGGCTATATCTAACTAAGCAATATTGGCTGACCTTCCAGCCTCGGCTGGTTTATTAAATTTGATTAATGATTTTTTTTCATAAAACATTCGAATCTCTGTTTTATTGATATTTCACTAAGGTTTTTAGTCATAACAATTAACACGGAATAGTATGGTTTTATCGGGCTATTTTGGATTAATAAGCCCTTGTGAAATGAAACTCGGGCTCAAATAGCCCTCTAACCCATACTATTACTTTACAAACTTTTCCAACTGATTAATTTTCAATATTCGGATACAAATTCTTTAGTGGATGGCAAATGGAAAGCATGGGGAGATTATGGAGTATGTTCAGTAACTTGTGGTGGAGGTGTCCAAGTAAAAGAACGAGCTTGTGAACCACCTCGATTCGGTGGCAAAGATTGTGTCGGTGAAAGCAAAATGTCTCTTGAATGTGGCACTGATCCTTGCCCAGGTAATTTATTAGACCTTCTGAATTATTCATCGAAAAGCAAAAACATGAAAAATAATGAAATTAAGTTGTAATTTTGCACTTCTTGCAATTAGTAGAGAAACTATCACTATTATTATTGTTGCTATAAACAAAGAAAGGTTGAGTTCAACCACAAGAGAATTTATTCTAACTGAATCCAATTCTCTTCCATAGTTGATGGTAACTGGGGAGCATTTTCACCATATGGAAAGTGTTCAAAAGAATGTGGTTTAGGCAAACAAGAACGGTCACGAAAATGTAACACCCCAGCACCTGCCCATGGTGGAGAGAAATGTATTGGTGAAGACTCACAGTCAAGAGAATGTAAAGTCAAAGAATGCCCAATTGATGGTGGATTCTCTGACTGGAGTGCATTTAGCATCTGTTCAAAGACATGTGGAGATGGAACACAATCTAGACACAGAAAATGCAGCAACCCTACACCAGAACATGGAGGAAAACTATGCTTAGGAAAAACTGAAGAGAGCCAAGAATGCAAACTCAAAGAATGTCCAGGTAATGCAAAATATAATGTTTGTTTGACATGTTCTTTGATTTGTAATTATTTCAAATCCTAAGTTCGTATTTTTTATCGCACGATATGGGATATATATCCACATATTGCGGTACGATTAAAGTGTGATAACTAGTTTATTGTCAACTCGAGAAATAAATATTTTCCTTCTCTCTCTCTTTGTGATTTTTTTGTTCTCTTTTTTCTATTTTGAGTGAAACATTCGAAAAGAAATCTAAATCCCTAAATGGTGGTGGTCGTTTACCAGATCTCCTTGTTGAACGCGGTTTCGTACTTTACGTGTAAAAATATAAAATATCGGATGTATGTATCTCTTAGTCAATCAGATTGGTAATATTTTTCAAGTTGGCAATAAATTTACTGATTGTCTCTTTTCATCCAGTGGATGGTGGGTATGGTCAATGGTCATCATATTCACAATGTTCAAAGACATGTGGTTTTGGTGAACAAAAGAGAACAAGAAAATGTAATAATCCAGCACCTGCACATGATGGTGATGACTGTATTGGTGAAGACGATCAGATCCGTGAATGTAAACTCAAAGAATGCCCAAGTATGTATCGCAATCAAGTTATATTAATATTTATTTCCTTTCAGAGCCATATAAAAAATAGTCCCTTGCATGCCAAAAGTTTTAGTCAGTACATTAATTGCGATTTGACCCTTCCCCACAAAAAAATTAAAGCCCCTAGATTTGTAACTATAGGAAGAGGGCTATTTTTCTACCAAAGATGAACTTTTGGTAAAAGCTCCTGAAACATGAATGCTCAACGAAGTTTCGTAACTTTTATATCCATTAATATATAATATATTTCACACCCTAAAAATTTTTGACAAGTCGGTCTCATGAAAAATGGCACATTTTTTGCATATTTCAACTTTCAATGTCAATGATATCATTTAAGTTGTAATTTTATAAATCATTTGAAGAAAAAAGTAATGTAAAAGTATTTGTTTTCATCGCGATTTTCATTTGTTAGCGCAAAAATTTCAATTTTTAATTTTTTTCTATTTAATTTTTGCTAATATCAGCATGACGAGTGACGTCATCAAAAGAATTTCCTTTTTTTTTTACTTTTTATAGTACGGATCATGTGTACCAAATTTCATGCAAAAAAAAAAATAGATCAAAAGTTAAGGCCTGTTACAAAAATAGCCCCCCCTAGTTTTGAACCGCCCTGAAAGCCATTATTTTATTGGTTTGACGTTTAGTTGATGGAGGGATTTCACAATGGTCATCATATGGCGAATGTTCCAAAACATGCGGTGAGGGAATACAAGAGAGAAATAGAGAATGCAACAGCCCTGTACCTCAACATGGTGGTAAAAGCTGTCCCGAATCAAAATCAGAGAAACGAAAATGCAAACTCAAGGAATGCCCTGGTATGTTTATGCTGATTTTCTCATGGTTGATTTTCGTTGATTTTCACTTGTTTACACATTTCTTTCAAAATATTCAAATTACAACGTTATTTTGTTTTATATTTTAGTCGACGGCAACTGGGCATCATGGGGTTCTTTTTATCCATGTTCTATTTTGTGTGGTGAGGGAACGAAGATGAGATTGAGAAGATGTGAAAACCCTTCACCTGCTCATGGTGGTGATTCATGTCCTGGAGCACCAGTTGATTTCCAAAAATGTAAACTCAAAGAATGCCCAAGTAAGATAAACATTTTGCAAGTCCTTTTAAGGATAATTCTTAACGTCCAAAAGTATCGATAAATAAATTGTAATCGAATAATTTTTCTAGTTGATGGCGAATATACTGAATGGGGAGCATATGGACCATGCTCCAAAACATGTGGAGATGGAATCCAAACACGAGGAAGAAATTGTACTGATCCTGCACCAAAGCATGGTGGAGAAGATTGTGTAGGCCCAAGCACCAGTCAAAGAGATTGTAAGATTAAAGAATGTCCAATAGATGGAGGTTTATCTCAATGGACACCATTTGATAAATGCTCAACCGAATGTGGACCAGGAACACAAGAGAGAACAAGATCGTGCACCAATCCTAAACCGCAACATGGTGGCGAAGACTGTGTCGGTGAACTTTCCGATTCAAGAAATTGTCAAGTCAAACCATGTCCAGGTTAGTAAAAGATAATTTTCACTGAGAAAAGCTTGACCTGGTAAGTGATTTAGTAATATTTTATGGATGTCCATACATACCCAAAATAAATGAAAACTTATTCCCTTATTCCAGTCGATGGAGGATTTACAGAATGGTCAGACTTTAACGTGTGCTCAGTAACCTGTGGTACTGGAAAACAAGAAAGAACACGATCTTGCACAAACCCTGAACCAAAACACGGTGGTAAAGAATGTAATGGACCCGTCTTGCATGAACAAAACTGTGTCATGAAACCATGTCCAGGTATAGATTCTTTTAATTGAAACTCAAACCTCGAACTGGTATATTTTGCTTTAAGTAAGTCACAAAATCTCTTTGCGATGGAAACAATAATATCTGATCTTAACGAAGGATATAATTTTTACGTCAGGCTAGAAATGCTTTCTCTTTACTGCGTGATTATCAAAAAACGGGTCTTTATTATGTATATTTCCATAACAAAAAGTGCCCAGTCTCTTTTAAATTACCTTAAGGGAATTAGTTTTGTCGAATTTGGTCAAAATTCACAAAATAATAAGTGACGGTCAAAATTAAGAAAAGTTACGGTTCGCCTAAGTAAGTTCTCGCCAAAGTTGATATTTATGGCCTCTAACCAAAAGCACCCCTCTTTTATATCAAAATCGCCGAATTAACGGTAAAAAAGAGCTGTCATAGCCTGACATTTGCCAAAATAAGTTCTCGCTAAAATTAGTTCCCTTAAGGTATGATTACTGACGAAATGTGTTTGGTGTGTATGTTTTAGTTAACGGTGGATACACCCAATGGTCATCATACGGTGCTTGTTCAGAAACTTGTGGAAATGGTCTTCAACAACGAACAAGAAGTTGTACCAGCCCTGCACCAGCTCACGGTGGAGATGATTGTACTGGTAGTGATGTCGAGGAAAAAGAATGCAAACTTCGTGAATGTCCAATTGATGGTGGTTATACACCGTGGAGTCCTTTTGTACCATGCTCCGTGACATGTGGTGATGGTGAACAATCACGATCAAGAAAATGTACCAACCCTTCACCCGCACACGGAGGAAAGAAATGCCAAGGATCTGCACAAGAAAAAAGAGACTGTAAAGTCCGTGAATGTCCAAGTAAGTGGATTTCAAATGTAGTAAAAACAATAGATAGATACAATTAATCTGAAGAAATAAAAACCAAACAAAGCTTGGATTGTGAAGGCTATAACCATGCCGAAGGGCAATAGTGATATATGAAGCTGTCATGAGCTTCCAAGGTCTCTTTAAAATCATAAGAGGCTTCTATTTATTTTAAACCCAAAGTTACCCTTTAATGGTCTAAACTTTCTATCCCACAATCTTAGTAGTCCCTGGGGCTTTCACCATGACCATGACGTAATTAACATAACTTATTGTTGTTTTGTTAATTTCACTAGTTGATGGAGGTTTATCTCAATGGACACCATTTGGTAAATGCTCAACCGAATGTGGACCAGGAACACAAGAGAGAACAAAATCGTGCACCAATCCTAAACCACAACATGGTGGCGAAGATTGTGTTGGTGAACTTTCCGATTTAAGAAATTGTCAAGTCAAACCATGCCCAGGTAGACAATCTTCTTTTCAATTTGCATAGAACCGTAGAATCATTGTACGAGTAAAAAATATTGAAGTGGGAATGACATATGGGTAATTGCGTAATTTAAAAAACATTATGTTACGTTTATTTAAAAGTCGATGGCAAACATTCGCAGTGGTCATCATATGGCGAATGTTCAGTAACATGTGGTTCAGGAACCCAAGACCGATCAAGACGTTGCAACAGCCCTGCACCAGCTCATGGTGGTAACGAATGTGTTGGACCTGCCCAACAATCAAGAAAATGTGACATGAAACCATGCCCAAGTATGGAATTTAATTTTCTTTTGTCTAATATCTTGTTTTTTGAAAATATGTGAATCCTTTTGAGCACGTTTTTCTACTTAACAGTTTAAATATAATAAGAAAGGAAAATATGAAATACATTAGTTGATGGGAATTCCGAATGTTAAGGAGAAAGAAAATGGAAAACATTTTAAAAGAGAACAAAAGAAGAGAGAAATATTTTTTCCATCGTCGTATATTTGTTTTATAATATATGGCTTTTTTTCATTTTTTTAGTAAATGGTGGATTTGGACAATGGTCATCTTACGGAACATGTTCAGAAAATTGTGGAGAGGGTGAGCAATCACGACAACGGGAATGTAACAATCCAGCACCACAACACGGTGGTGATGAATGTGTCGGTGAAAAAGAACAAAGTAGAAAATGCAAAGTGAAAGAATGTCCAGTAGATGGTGGTTATTCTAAATGGTCACCCTTTAGCGCATGCTCCAAGACTTGTGGTGATGGATTAAAGAAACGAACAAGAACATGCACCAACCCTACACCAGCTCATGGAGGGAAACAGTGCCAAGGATTTTCATTTGAGGAAGTTGAATGCAAAGTTAAAGAGTGCCCAGGTAACTATGGATATATATTTTACCATATATCGATCATTTTTATGAACTGCACTATGAAATTTGTAGTTTTGAATTAAATGGTTTTTAAAGTGACTTTCTCAACGAAATATGGCCTGTAAACCTTAATTTTTTAAAATAAAGTTTACAAATTACATTTTAGTGGACGGTGGATTCTCCGAGTGGTTATCGTATGGAGCTTGTTCTAAATCTTGTGGAGATGGAAAACAAGAACGAACAAGATCTTGCACCGACCCTGAACCTGCCTATGGTGGTGCTGAATGCAATGGACCTGTTCTTCAATCAAGAACATGCAACCTCAGACCTTGCCCAAGTGAGTCACATTTGCCATTGAATATTTATAAAATGTAAAATAACATGCCCCATTTTGCTGTCGTGTAGTTTATTTTTCTTCTGTGCAGACTTTCGGAAAAGCAAGAAAATCAAGCATAAAAAAGAGCGGACATTTTATACAGTTAATTTTGTCAAACCCCTTTTATCAAATATCATCAAAGTTCAAGTGAATAATTTTCGATATCCGACTCAAATTAAGAAAGTCCAATTTCTAACTATAATTTAACGGTGTTTCTAACTTTCAGTTAACGGTGGTTTTACTGCTTGGTCGAAGTTTGACGAATGTTCCGAACTTTGCGGCGGAGGTGATCATGAACGAACGAGATCTTGTACAAACCCTGAACCACAATTTGGTGGTAAAGATTGTGTTGACTCTGAAACTGAAACTAAAGCCTGTAACACCCAGAAATGCAAAGGTAACATAAACTATATGGAACTAAAAAGTTCCTCGATTTCATCTTTATTAAATTGGAAATTATATGTTATTATTTTTTCTCATCCCATTACTATCAAAAAACTTTATTAAATGATAACTGAGTTGTGATTTACACATGTTTATCTTCATTATCTAAAGTCGATGGAGGATATGGTCCATGGTCGAAATACGGTGAATGTTCCAAAGATTGTGGGCAAGGACAACATACAAGAACAAGAACATGTGTGGAAACGAGACGTGATTGCTCTGGACCATCTAAACAAACCAAAGTTTGCAAAGTCCGTGAATGTCCTGGTATGTCGATTTACACATTTATTTTGTTCAAGTGAAGTTATATTCTTCAAGTTTGTTTTAACTTCTTTCTTTGTAACGATCATATTCTAAAGAAGTTAAAGAGAATTTGAAAATCCTGACTATTTTCTTCTAGTCAACGGTGGTTTATCGAGCTGGTCACCATATACTGCTTGCTCCAAGACTTGTGGAGATGGAACACGATCACGATCAAGAACATGCACTAATCCGCCTCCTGCTCATGGTGGAAAAGTTTGCGCTGGAAATCTCAAAGACGCAAGAAAATGCAAAGTCAAAGAATGTCCAGGTAAAACATGAACTTGACTTGTTTTGTATTATTTCAGAGCAGTGACATCTTTTGTTTGATCATTAGAAGTATGTATCTAGTTTTAAATATTTTTCATTTTTTCAGTTAATGGTGGATTCAGTAACTGGTCATCATTTGGTGCTTGTTCAGAAACTTGTGCAATAGGCTTCCAACAACGAAAAAGAAGTTGTACCAGCCCAACACCAGCTCATGGTGGAAAGAAATGTCAAGGAAAATCTATCGATCAAAGAAGCTGTAAACTCCGCGAATGTCCAGGTAAAGGTTTTTTCAATACCTTAACAGCTGTATATGAAAGGTTATTAATTCTGTCTAATTCTTTTTGAAAACTTTTAATTAGGAAAATATTTCAAATTATTCAACAAAACTAAACACATTGTACTTTTATAGAAAGGACTTTTCGATTTTTATCTTTAGATATTTCTTTGTTTTATCACAATTATCTTTTTATTTCAGTCAATGGTCAATGGGGAGCTTATGGTCCATACGGCGAGTGTTCCCGACCATGCAATGGTGGTGTTCAAGAACGATTCAGAAAATGTAACAACCCAGCACCTAACTACGGTGGAAAGAAATGTTTAGGATTAGCAAAAGGAGTTCGTGTCTGTAATCTTCATAGATGTCCAAGTATGTTTATATTTAAATATTTAAGTTTATATTCAATTTGCTCAGAAATAAGTATACACAGAACTTTGAACTTAAGGAACTAGCTGGTTTTATTTTCTAACATGAAAACAGGAAAAAGTAGCTTGTTGTATGTAAACGATGGAATTCCAACGTGACCAAATAATATTTACCTTATCCGTTCTCTTTCCAGTCGACGGAGGACTTTCTCCATGGTCTGCTTACTCACAATGTTCCAAGACGTGTGGAAAAGGAGATCAATTCAGAACAAGAAAATGCAACAACCCAGCACCTGCTCACGGTGGTAGAAATTGCGCTGGTCAATTGAAGGAAAGCAGACAATGTCAAGTCAAACAATGTCCAGGTATTTCTACATATAATGATATTTTCTTTGAAGCTTCATCCGTATTTAAAAGAGTTCGTTAAAACGTGTAATTTGCGAAATAGAGATAAAGTTGATAAAGTCTATCACTTTAACTAACAATTCTTAAAACTATTTTATTCTTTCAGTCGATGGAGGCTACACTCAATGGTCTAGTTACAGTTTATGTTCAAAGACATGTGGAAAAGGAACTCAAAGCAGATCACGATCTTGTACCAAACCACCACCTGCTCACGGTGGAAAAGCTTGCTCAGGAACTGCCAAACATTCAAGAGTATGCAAAGTCAAGGAATGCCCAGGTACATATGCATGCTGGTAATTAAATGAGAAGTAATCCACTTAATGCTGGAAATTTAGATACTCACCATCACTGTCTATGATGTTTGAGAAAACAGATGCAAATGATTGATCAACTGCATGTTGATAGACTTTTTCACTATTTGATTTTAGTCAATGGCAACTGGGGAACATGGGGAGCATATGGAGGATGTAACAAGAAATGTGGAGGTGGTGTTCAAGAACGATTCAGAGCCTGTGACAACCCAGCACCTAAACACGGTGGAAAGACATGTCCAGGATTAGCAAAAGGAGTTTCTGTCTGTAATCTTCACAGATGTCCAAGTGAGTTTATTTCTTATTTCTGATATTAAAGTATCATCGTTGACTTTGGTGTCTTTGTCATTAAATTTGGCCAGATACCGGGTCACCAACGAAAACGCGCCTAAAAAGGAAATTTTGACGTAGTTTTTTCTTGCTCTTAACACTTTCCATATGTGATCAGTATCCCGGGGGGGGGGGGGCACTCTTATGGTCCGACCTACGGTATGTGCGGCCCCTAAGGGTAGGGTTTTTCACCTCCCATTAGTGCACTGTAAGGGTCGCTTTTTTATAAGAATATAATAATTTAAAATAAAACAAGACGACATATAGTCGAAAATTTCGCCTGATTATGACACAAATTAGCGTTGAAATTAATTTGATATTTGCTATCATCTGTTGTTGCAAAAAAAGTTAATGATTTGTGAGAAAAGGATTACCTTTACACCAACACAAATATAAAGTTTTGAAAAACATTAAAATCAAAATAAAACTAGACTTTTTATCGAGTTAGGAAAGGATTATAGTCGTGATTTGGGGAGTTGGTAGTTGCGATTTAGGTAGTTGTAAAATTGCCGATTGTCGAAAAATTTTTAACAAGTATAAAAAGCACACTTTGCGGGGTAAATTATCTTAAAAAAGAAAACAAAACAGCATATTAAATTCTGCATAATAATGCTGGCTTTTGACAGGAAATAGCAATATATATATATTATTTATTGTTATTTTTTTATCAAATTGAGCAAGACTAGCAATTTTTAAGCTGGGTATTCATACATATGAGTTCCTTTGTAAGTTCCAACAGGGTTAGTGTATTTGTTTTCAAACATCTTTTCTGTAGTATTAAAGTTTACACTTTGACTAGATGTCAGATGTTGAGAAATGTATATATGCATGCATGTATGTTTATAATAATAATAAGGACATAGATTTTTCATATTATCTTTAAGAAACTTATTGGAAAAATATTGTATCGGAGATTTATTGGAGTATCATCAAAAAGTGGAGAAAGCATAGTTGACGGTGTTGGAGTTGACTGACCCTTTGCTCTGCTTCTGTTTGCCTATACTACACATATTAACAAATTTTTACCTAATCCAGATTAGGAAACCTGACATTAATATGTAGTATAGGCAAACAGCAGAGCAGCAGAGCAGCAGAGGGTCAGTCAACGCAAACACCGTCAACCAGGTTACTTTCTCCAATTTTCCTTTACTTTTTCCATTTTCACCACTCCTTTTTAACCCGCCCCCTTTAATAGTCCTGTAATAAATAGAAAATATTGGTCTTTACGGGGTCTTTACCATAGATATCCCTATCAGCATCACCCCCTGCCTAATTCTGTCACCCCTTTTTATTTGGCAGTCAACTTGTTTGAATATGTTAGTGTTTATGTATCTATCCAAAAAACTAGGGCTTTGCTTTGATAAAATAGGTGTGACAGTGACGGTGGTGTGGCTATGTTACTTCACAAATTTAATAATTGAACGTTAAACGTGCTTTCTAGGCTTTCAAAATAAACTTATACTGATGTGCATGTACAAAATATCATGATTTTTCTTAAAATACCCAAATGAAAATAATTGTCCCTATGCGCTATGATGGGCTATTTCATTCTAAAACCATACATTGACAAAAAAAATCAAAAGACCTTCTGGAAATTTTCAATATCATCACCCCTTGGATATCAAATTTTATAACAACTTGGAGACATCTTTTTTTGTCAATTTCCAAGCAAGAGCAGAATAGGCTGGAAAATACTGAGAACTTTCACTGATCCCTGGAAATCTTCATCGATGACCCTGAACACCACAATTTGTAAGGTGGTGGACGTGTATTATCAGATTTAGGGCCCACTGTACATTGCACGGTGGATGGACATATTTATGCCACTATGTTTCATACAGCATTCTTCCCTAGTTGAGTGGGTGCATGTTTGGATTTTAGGCAGCAAAAATATTATCCACTGTACTAAACACCTTGGTACAGTGGTATTTATATGTTAGAATCTGCCCACTGCTTGTATCTCCCACCATAAAACAACATACAAAGACCCTGGACACCACCGTACATTGTAAGGTGGAGTACGGTGGAGGATTCTAACCTCTAAATACCAGTGCTTTGAATGGCGTTGGAATTATTTTTGCTGCCTTTGATCGTACAATGTACTGTCAGGTTGGCTAATCCTAACTACCCCTATGTACAATCCTGACCCCCTCTAAAACAAACTAAAATTTATCCAAATTCAGATGTATTTCATATTTGACCAATAGATTAGTTTTTATTATGTAAAGCAGACTGATATGTTGATTTAACTAATCGAACAGGTTTTTTAGTCGAACTTTGTCGAACTTAATCAAACTTAATCTATCGATTGTTCATCAAATTCAATTGATGATCAATTTTATCGAGTAGCACCATATTTTTATTCAACAAATTTTGGCACTTGACATAAAGCACTTTTTCAAATAGAAATTTAATCGGCTGACAAAGTTTGAAAAATTATTGACCCTACTGATGCCTCTGCGACAGTTCAGGCTCAATTGAAGAATGCCCGAAATTAAGAAATTTTGTCACCCAATACTTGTCTGTTACTTGTTAGTTACTAACAGAATGTCCGCCTAAGGTGCCTTTTTTGTCAGTCATCTGAATGATATTCACCATCGCATCCATCCAATTGCAAATAAATTGCAAATGATGGATTGCTGTCACAAGCTGTAACAAGCTGTCACTTGTTGTTATTACTTATTTTTAACTTTTATTTGGCACAAGAATCTGTTTTTTTTCTTTCTGTAAGTAAAGTCTTTTTGTTTCAACCTTTGTTGAATGCTATAAAAGTATAGGTTGTACTTGTAGTCTGCGATAAAGCCAGGAGTGACAGCTTGTCTTTATTGATTACATCTTACCTTGTTTTGATCTTGATAGAATTTTCTAGCAATAAAACGTGAACGCGGTTACACTAACTTAAAAAATTACAGAATGTCTTAGTGAGTCCGTCCAAAGATACTCTACTTTCGCTTTCTCAAAAAAATCTTCCGACCCGCAGAACGCTGATTGTAATACTTTCGCTAGGCGAAATTAACAATCAACTGACGTAACCACGATAAATACAAAAGTTTTGCAAGCTCAGTACAATTTTGACTCGAAAAGCGGAATTATGTTTTTACTAAAAAATGTTTTTATGTGTTTGGGAGATGGAGAGATTCGGCAAAGAGCAATATCATATCTGATTGACAAGGAAGAAAGAAGAAAACAAAAAATCGAGTGAAACTTTCAAGTGCAGTGCAGAGAAAGCTGTCCATCTGTTCAAAGTTTTCTATGTAAATATCTCAAGACCCTCCTACATGTTTACGTTTAACCATTGTTTTTGTTCTTGCCCCCCTGAAACATTAAATAAAACGTTTTCTGATGAAGCTACACAACGCTTTGTCTAAACTCTGTAAACAAAAATAACAGCAAATTTCCAACTTTTCCAGCTTTTCCAGCTTTTTCAGGGGGTTTAAAGGATATTTTATTTTTGATGTTCTTTGGCTAAAAACATTAACAAGGGACGTTGCTTAGTCATTTTCATTTTGGATGAAGCGAGAACAGTCAAGATGAAGCTATTGATGTTGATGTATTTGTTGGCAGTACTGCCAGTATTGAAAGCATGCAAAAATGTTACTCTAGAACTCAACTTGTTGAAGCAACATGTTGAATTGTTGAACAACGTGTTGATGCTGACGAACCAAAGATTAACAGATGTCAGTGAAGAGCTGAAGCAAAATCTGATAAAAGCGAACATGGGGTTGGATGAAAAACTTATCAAAGGGAGACAAGATCTCGATCAGATATTAACAAGTGCCATTATAACATTCGCTCAAAACACCACAAAAGCAAACCAAGCGCTGGAACAAAAGTTGGTGCAAAAAGACCAAGGGCTGACGCAAAAAGTAGCAAGAGTTAGCCAAGACGTACAATCACTAAAAGCTAAAGAAGAAACTGTCAATGGATATTGCCAAACTAATTCCAACAGATGCGGAACTTCTTGTTACTGCGTTGAAGATTTCAACATCCCCGATAAGCACTATTGTGATTGCCGATCGAAGCCTGTTCGTCGTGATTGTAAAGAACATTACGCACAAGGTGAACGAATCAATGGACTGTATCGGATCAATCATAACACATATGGCACAGAAGTTCATGTTTATTGCGACCAAAAGACTGACGGAGGTTTGTATTAAATTCATCATTTCAAATTACTTAGAAACATATAAAAATTCCTGAGATTAAGACAATTATTTGCAAGTCACGGAAAGAGTACTAAGCTATCTAGAGCGTAGGCTGTAAAGACACATTCGTCGTCATGATTCATCTCCCTGATATTTCAGGTGGCTGGACTTTGATCCAGCGGCGTGTTGATGGCTCCACCAACTTCTTTCGCAACTGGCAATCCTACAAACACGGTTTTGGTCAACTTCACCACGAACACTGGCTAGGAAATGATAACATTTATCTTCTCACTGGACAAGATTTTCGCACCGGTTCTCAAATTCGATTTGATCTCCAAAGAAAAGATTACGGTAAAAGACAATACGCCAAATATTCTTCTTTCCGTATCGATAACGAGGCTAATGCTTTCAAGTTGAATATCGGTGGGTTTTCAGGGGATATTGGGCAAGATAAAATGAGCTGGCATAATGGAATGAAATGGACAACTCGTGACCGTGATAACGACAGATGGAGTGAAGGCAACTGTGCCTACAATGTCAATGGTGCTTGGTGGTACAACGCATGTGAAACCAGCAATTTAAATGGCATTTATGATGAGATTAGTCAGGAAAAAACACCTGACGAAACTTTCGGCTGGAATCCATATCGTTTAGAATTCTCTGAAATGAAAGTCAGGCGAAAATGATCGACTTGTATTTTTAAATGATTGTAATATGTTAGTCGTAACAGAGATAAAGAGCCTTTCATGATTTTCATTCTTTTTTTATACACGTTTCTTTATTTAAACACTGTTATAATTTAAGGAGGTCTTTGACTTTTCTGAGATCAAGCCTTTATATGTTCTTAACATGTTCTTACATTGGCTGAAAAAAAAGAAATTTAGCTGCTTTTGTTCAATGTTCTTGCGAAGTTTACTGCCCCTCCCCCTCTCCCCCCTCACTCTCACTCAGCGTCAGCCACACGCATACCCCGTTTTAGTAAGAAAGAGTTAAACTTTAGCCACCGCTTTTTTTTTTTTGAAATTCTCATTGTTTCAGGAATTTTAAAATTCAAAGACAGATATTGTGATCACATTGAGATCACAAGTTTCAGGCAGGATATCACTGAAAAGCCCTTGGTTTCAGCTTTCAAAAACAACGCGTGGAGGTGATGTTGTGTTTATGTACGCGAAACGACTATAAAAAGATCATTAAAAGACATTATTATTTGAATTTTGATTATTTGAAACACAACGATGAAGTAGTATT
>JAUJPO010056471.1:0-14121 GCA_032270745.1 Tiaropsis multicirrata
TGTTAGATAGATTCGATAATCGAAAACTAATCGAACTAATTAATTTCGATTAAATTCGATGAATTCGATTAAAAATCAAAATTTTGCAACGGTTTTGCAAGTTCTCATTTTCGTGACTGGTCATGGAGAAGGACTGCTCCTTCTCCATGACCGTACCTAACTTCTAGGGTCCAGAACCTTCTCACAGAAATGCTCACTTTCAGTATTACCTACCGTAAATTGCCCTATCTCCGTCACCCCCTCCCTAATTTTGTCACCCCTTTTTATTTTGCAATTGATATCAATTGAATCCCTTTGACTGTTGAATTTACAACTTTACAAAGCCAAAAAATTTGAACTGGAAAAGATGAAATAATGACTTTTTTGAGAAAATAGAAATAATGACAACTTCATGTGGCAGGTTTGAAGACTTGTGATGCATGACTCTTGACTCACTTGAAGATGCGTGACTCAATTCTATCAACTTAGTTGAACAAAATCCAACCTTTGTCAGACTTATCAAACCTAATCGAATCAGTTTTCCGTTGAAGTGGAAAGTCTGGTTAGTTTGACTAATCGAACTCGTGTTGTTCGATTAAGATTGACAAAGTTTGATAAGTTTGATAATCAAACTGTTTAAAGAGTCTGGTCTTTTATAGAATCGATTTTGAGAAATGTTTTCTTATTTTTTCAGTAAAATGATTCTTCCAAAGAATTATGTTCCAGGGTAAATAGGATTAAAAACTGTGGCTTACTTTATATCATTTTAGGCAAATAATAAACAAAATTTACAAAGCAATGATTGAATGAGTGAATGATGGTTTTTTTTCTTTGTTGTTGCTGTAAACAAGCACAGTAAGAATTTTCTTTGATCAATATTTTTTAATCTTTAATAAGATAGTTGTATTATAATTATAAAGGTGAAGTGAGTGTGAAAACTGAAAGAGTTCATCATGGATTGATGATTCATTATGATTTATGTTCATTCCACATTTGATTACAATTATAATTTAAATTTATTATTTTTAGGGATGAAGATACTGCTAAATGTGACTTAAAGGTATGATCTTTAAGGTATTATTGTAGTTGTTTTTGTACACCCAGATGCCCCCGCCGCGAATAACACCTTGGACCCCCGGAAACCCCCAGAAATTTATTTTCTTTTCTTACCTTAGAGATCAAACTGAGATTTTTTTTAATTTTATTTTACACTCAAATTCTTTGATTTTAGAAAGTGAAATATCGAAGAAAATCGTCATTTCATAAAGCAGCTTGTGGAAACGAGGTACTCTTCAAAAGTCTTTTTGTATTATACACTATTGATGAGCAATCCTGATGAAACAAGTAGACGAAATCCAACTCACATTATTATATCAAAAGATGTTTTGGACCTTTTAATTACTCATATTTCTGTTTCTTACTTACTTGCTTAACTTGCTATAACAAAGAGTAGAGAGTAGAGAGCAAGCTGGAAGCATATCTGTGGTTGTTTCACGATTTTTCGATTTTGAAGAAACAGCTTTTTACTAAGTAATACATAATGTGTTGATATAATAACTTTTGATTTGTTATTCTTAGACTTGTACCATTTGCTTAGAAGAGTTTGAAACATCAGAAGAAATCAAATTGACTCCTTGTAATCATGGCTATCATCCTGAGTAAACAATAATTAATTTTACCGCATTTTTAATGCTTTTACTCTCTATTTTATTGTAGATTTAATGATCTTCTACTACTGTTTTTTACCATTGTGTCAAAAAAACACCTAAGATTATTTCTTGAAAGTTTGAGGTCATTTTCACAAATATATTTAAAGCAACGTTCGAAAAAAAGTAAAAACAGTCTGTTGTCAACTTTTCATCTTTCAGCACGACCATTTCCGTAGTCTTTTCTCAGAAATGTCAATAAAAAACAAAAATTGCGATAAGTGGCCGGTTTGCACTCATCCATCCACTAAGATTCAAATAGTCGAAGTTTATTTTTGACACACCCAGTATTGTAAATTTAAAGTTTTTAGATACCTCTAAATCTGTTTTGTATTGTCTAAACAATGAGCCCTATGACATTATCATCATATTTTATAGTTTTTATTTTATAGTTGTCTAGAACACTGGATGCGAGAGAGAAGTAATTGTCCTATGTGTCAAGCACCTTTGAAGAAGGATACGTCTGATGAAAATACACCTTTATTGAGAAGTTATACTGTTGATGTTTGAGGTAAAGCTTTTGATTTTACTGGGTTGAATTATGTACACAGACAAGACTGAAGAAAATTAACCCTTATTTTATCAGCAATTATGTCGACAAAATTTTAAGTAATTTTACAGTGACTTCACAAGTGAGGGCTTTCAATGATGTTTAAATTCTGACCAAGGTATTTTTTTAGACGTTCCAGATGCACTTGATGCTAAATAGAATTATTTTGTTTATTTTAGATTTGAAAATTTTGAAACATTGAAAGTTTTAAATCCATAGTTTATTCTCTCTTTTCAGAGGTATTATGAATCATCACTTGGTAATTGCCATTATATCTGTTCTTGTGGCTTACTTCCTTTCACCTAACGGAATGTTGTTCCGCAGTCCTCTGAAGAAAGATGTTTTGCTGAAAGAAGATTCTCAAACCTTACCAGAACTGCTCATGAAAATATCCTCCAGTGTGTTTTGTACTGTTCAAGAACATGGGAATCGGGAATGTAGATTCAAGAACCTTTGTTTTGAAAAGGAGAAATATTTTTATTTTCACAGTGAAGATTCTATAGAGATCGGTTTACCAATAGATTCCCAGTTGCTGCTTGATTTATCAAGTGTAAGAAACCACAACGCAAAATACTTTCAATTGTCAAATACAACAAATAACGGAAAGTTGAAATTTCATTATGTTTATGGGAATAGCATTTTGTTTCATCGTTTCAATCCTGATAACCTGATGCATGTGATCCATGATGATTTACTCCCTTACGTTCACACGAGGCGGAAATATTTTGATGGACAAAAACTGACCGCTGTTTTCATGGAGGATCGTGATAAAGGTCCCTTTTACGATCTGTACACCTTATTCATGGAACATATATTAACTAGAAGAGATTTCACAAAAATGGCCTGCTTTGAGAATGTCATAGTTGGTGTAAGTCAAGAAACCACGTGGTACCAATATGGTTTCCATACTCCTCAAGGACCAATTAACGTTGAAAATTATCCAAAAGATGAATTACTTTATTTCAAAGATGAATTTCTGAAACGGTTGAAGATTAAGGAAAATCAAACACCAGTTTTGTCAAAAATAGTTATTTTTAAACGCCAAGACACAAGACAAATAACCAACATTAACGAACTAGTATTGAAACTTTCAATGAGCTTCAAAACTGAGGTTACCATCTTGGATTTACAAGAAGATACTATGGAAGAGATTGTGTCAACGATATCTAATGCAAAGCTTCTGATTGGTGTTCACGGAGCACATTTAGTTACCAGTCTGTTTCTACCAGCTGGGGCTATACTAGTTGAAATTTATCCCTTTGGCATTCCTTCTGAGAACTACACACCATACAAAACACTGACAACTCTTCTTGGAGTCAAGTACCTAGTCCACGAAACTGAATCTGAGAACTTATCAACTTATTTTATTGACCGCCCACCAAAACAAGGCGGTATTTGTCATCTTCCAAAACAACTGCAAGAACAAATCTTGAACACCAAAAGAGTTCCTCGACATCTGTGTTGTGATAATCCATTCTGGCTATTCAGGATTTATCAAGACACAAGAGTTGATATCAATAACTTGCTATTACGTATCCGTGAAAAAGTTTCATAGTGCTACTTCACTTATCTAATGTTTAGTTATTTTACCAATATTATAGTGTTTCAAACTAGATTTTATCTAGTAAACAGTGATATTTTCAGTAGGTATGTTATTGCATTGCTGGTGTTGCTAAAAAAAACCTAATATTTACTTTGATAAAGTATCAGAGTTTTATTATATATTATTTGGTCATAATACACCTTTTTACAAATCATATCATGAACAACACTAGTCTCGTTTCAAATTCATTACCATGGCGATTTATTCACAAAGGACTTTAATTAAAGTGTATTCTTTTCAAGGAGGTATTACAGGAACCGCTATGGGATTTAGTTACCTTGACGACAGCTTCAAAGGGAGGCAAGTGTTGTTCATGACGTAAATTTATGAAAAGGTCTATTGACGTGTAACTGGTTGATAGGCGATCATACTACTTGACATTTTCACATTCCTTTTTTAAAGATTTCAGACACCTAATTATTATATACACACTGGATTTTTTAGAAAATATATATATTTTTTAATATTAAATCAATTTTGTTATAATATTATAATTATACAGTATATAACATTAATTCAAATAGTAAATTATTTCCTTTGTTCTTTTTGCATGTAGATAATATTGTAGTATCCAGTATTTTGTAGATGTTCTCTTCTAGCTCTACAAACTTCCTACTTCCATTTATTATATGAAATGTTTCCTATCTAAACTGCGTTTCCATGGTTTTTATAAAAAGCTTTTGTTATGATAATTTTTGATATGATAATAGGATTATAGATATTAGTTTGATTGACAACTTGTCATGGAAATGATTAATCATTTAACGTTGATGGTTCCCCTTTACATCAAGCGTCGGTGGTGTAAAGGTTAGCATTGTTGCCTTCCAAGCAATAGATCCGGGTTCGATTCCCGGCTGACGCACATTTAATATTTTTTAATGTACGAATTTTTCAGTGAACTGAGAGAAACGTGACAAGACAGACTATTGAAAAATGGATTGAACAGAAATGAAGAGTTTCTGAAGAAGCAGATGAACGTCAGAAATTTGTCCAGGTTTCGACATACACATCATTACTAAATGAGGATGAACCTACGACCATCTGGATATGTGAGTCCGCCTTACCGCCATACGTTTATTTACAAATCAGATAAATTTGTTAATCAAGTGAAGAGGAAAAAGAGATGATTTTCTTTTCTCTTCTTCTCTTTTGCCGGAGATTTCAAACTAATTTGTTTTGTTTTTGTTTTTTGAACTGTCACTCACAGACACAACCTCGTATAAAAGTCAATTTCGCATGGTGATAGTATAGTACACAACTTCGCTGTTTAGCTTCAAAATACATTTTAATAGAGTTTTCACTGTTAGGTTCAGAGGACATTCAAAAGACAGCTTAGAATAGCACCCTACCGTGAAGGTAGTAACCTCCTAAACACTGACCTCTATCACTAAGAGAAGTTCAATTTCTACTTCTAATTTTGATACTAAACGGACTTTTCTTTTCATTTCGTTATTTTTGCTAGAGCATGTGAATATTTGTACAAATGAAAGATTTCTGGTAAGTATAACAAAGACATGTTAAACGTTTCTTCAACGTTTCAATATCAGTTTCTTTTTGAAGATTTGTTCAAACATGCAAAGATTGATTTTCTTCTTTTTCTTCTTCATCATTATCTTTCGCCTTCTTTCATTTGATAACTTTTGCGTTTTTCAGGGTATCATAGAGATATGTGATGCAATCAAAGCACTAAATAACAGATTGACTATTATGAAAAAAAGGTAAGGAATTGATTTCAAAATTTATGCTACACTTTAAAATTAGGTTACTTACTGTTGTAAGTAAGTTAGTTTGGTTGCGTATAATTGATTCTCTTTTTGTGTTCAGTTATTCCAAGCACAAATCGGGGATAACCTTTAACGTACCTATTAAAGACTTTGTAAGAAAACCAGGTTTCTCGACTATATCAATGTTAATCTCTGTTAATTTCGATACTTTCTGCCATACCATGAATAATCAAATAGAGACTTAAAAAAACTCGTTTTTCTTAGAAATGGTGTCACATAAACATGTTATAATTAATTGCTTTCAAAGGGTATGGAGCCGTATAAAGGGGGGGGGGGGGAGTTGCACTTTTCCGGTTTCACGGTATCGGGCCTTTTTCTGTCCGGTGTTTCGGTATTTTACGAAAAAATGTACGGTAATACCCCGTGCATTTAAAAAAAATGATTTTTACTTAAAAAACTTATAACCGAATTTGAAAGTTATACCTCAAAATTTAAGTTAGTCCCCCTCTCTAATAAAACATTTTTTTTGGCTCCAGGAGGCCGCAAAACACCGAAACCTTTTCTGGGACACCCGGTATATGAAAAAAGTTCATTCATTTTTGCTTCATTCTCCTAAGCTTGAGACCTGAAATTTAAAGAGTCCATAAAAAGATCTAAAAAATCAATGGATGGGGGAGTTGAAAATAAAAACACATAAATAAAAATCGATAAAGAGTAGTTTTAGGAAGGACTTAAAGTCTTCCTTTTCTTTTTTTGAGCCTTATAAATGTATATAGACGAGAAACAAAAATAATGATAAAAAACTTCGAAAATGTTTGGCCGGTGTCGGTATTTTGCCTTTATTTCAGACTTTATTTCAGATTTGACGGGATGACGGTATTGAAGATCTTACAAACCCCTCCCTATAAATAGCACATCTTGAAAAAAGTGGCACATTTCAAATCGCGGTGCATGACATGCATGTTAAAAACCATAAATATAAACAACGATCTTCAACAGTTGTAATAAAAGTTCGAAAGTTGATTTGGGATATGGCGAAGACATTCTATTGTTTTTGTAAACAAAAAGATCATCTAAAAATATAAACATTCGATTTCTTTCAAGAATAACCCATTTCAAAGTATTATTGAGGCCTTTTTGTGGTGTTAAAAAATTAAACTTAATTATATTCACTTCTTTGAAAATGTTTTAGACGATGTCACATTTGTTTTTTGTTATGATCCAGTACTCCTCCGTACGGAAGTTTGCGCCAGTTTGTTAATAAGGTTACATTTTTTGCTGACATAAGTGCGCGACTAAAAATGAATTGGTTATAATAAGCTCCAATGCCGTTAATTACTCACATTTTTTCCGACTTTTTAACAAATCTTTTCTCAATTTTTAACTTTAGTGTATGATAACTATTTTTTTAGGAATAACAGGCTTCAAATATGAGTGAATCAGAAACAGCAAGCGAAGAGCAAAAGAAACATGGTTTTCGTTACGTTTGTGAACCAGTATTATTTCTCTACTCATTCGCATACATGTTACAGTTCCCTACAGCACATCAATACATTTACAGTCGTTTCAGTGAGAGTATAGGCTTCAAATATTCATACAATAATGCACATGTTGGCATCTCCAGAGAATGCCACCATGGCTCGATGAACCAGACAGATATTCACGCTCAGCAAAAGGTTTGATAAAAGATTCTTTATTAGGCCTATTAAGCCAACCCTTCGTTTCCGCGCTACCGGCCGGATGAGAATTTTTCTAGGTTAGCCGGCCGCAGAATTAGTGTGAGAATTTCAGAAATTTTGAAAAAGTAAAGAAAAGACAAACAAACATTTTTAACAAAAATAAATTTTAATAGTTTGTAATGTTTAAACACTTCATCAGCACCATTAAAAACACCATCACATTCTATAAAAGATGTTTTGTCACCCGGTAACGCGGAGACGAAGAATTTTTTAGGGTTGGCCTTATCAAAGGTTCGATTAAGACAAAATCTTCAATGTTCTGATTGATTCTTGTTTTACTACAATAGACACATATGAAATGAATAAGAAATACACTTTAGAATCTCCTTTTACCCCCAATTGATTTGTTGAATTTGCCTTTTCTTGTTGCAACTTAAGGCTAATTGACCATAATTCTCAAAATTTATGCTGTCTTTGATCGTATTTCTACCTAATAAATATATATCTTGATAATTACGAACAGGTTCAATCAGCAACTGCTCACTTTCATATTTACTACCACATAATGAGTATCATCCCTTCGACAATCATGAATCTCTTTTATGGCGCACTCTCCGACGAAGTTGGGCGTCGTTGTATGATGACCTTAGTTCTAATCTGTTCTGTCGTCGAGTCTACAATCCTTTTGGTCAACATCGTGTTTACGCTACCATTATGGACGATTTTCATTGGGAACGCATGCGCAGGGTTTGGTGGAGGTCTCAATGGAATGTTTATGTTGATTATTGCTTACACAGCTGATGTCACTGAAAAAATGGACAGGTCTGTTCGGATAGGTATGTTTTAATATTTTCATGTTTAGCCTCCCCATAATTATTTTCCCACCATGTCACTGCTAAGAATTATGAAGCTTTTTTATTAGAAATCGCTTACTCGATGAAGCCTGAATATCCAGTGAGAGTCAACCTCGTACCAAGGGCGATAAGAGCTCTTTCTGACATTAGAGGCGACTCTTGGGACGGAAACGTTGGCTTTCTCTGTTTCTCATTTTTCCCGCGCGGCCCCCGAGGGGTCGCTCTGTCTGGAATCGAGGTTGCAGTGAGAGCGTTCCAGTAGGTAAACAATGATGAGGAAATTCTTTTACTTTTAGGCTACATTGAAGCTGCTTTATTTCTGGGCATGACATTGAGTAATTATGCTGGTGGAGAGTTGATTTATCAATATGGATTCACCGCACCGCAGGTAGTTGTCGTTTTCTCCCACCTCTCCGCTATCCTTTACGTTGCTTTTATTCTCAAGCAATCACGTGATCAAAACAAACCCAGGGCTGAAACAAACAAATGGCTGATCTTTTGGAAACAACCCGTCAACATGTGGAACACTTTAGTTAAAGAACGCGAGAACAAGGATATGTTATATTTGGCCATCTTTATTTTGATCAGTGGCCTAACGTTCACTGTTAGCGTTCACTCGGTTTTCACGTTGTATCTGTTGAACCGACCGTTTTGTTGGCTGGCCATAGATGTTGGTTACATCATGGGAACGTATTTTCTTCTCTTGAGTGTTGGGACAGCGTTTGGAATGAAAATCTTGACACCAACAATTCCTGAATGGTTTTTATCTTTGATGAGTTTCATGATGTCTGCTTGTAGTTTTGTCTACATTGCATTCGCAACTAACAAACTAGATTTATACGCTGGTAAGAACACTTTTTCACTTTTTTTCTTCAATAGCCAGCAGACATGGAACGTTCTTTGGACGTTAGAATGTTGGAATAACCTCGTCCTGCTGGGTAGATTTTTCACAAGCCTATCTGAATAAAAAAGGGCCTCATTTTATTTTTTATTTTGTGAATGATGAAGTTCAGCACCTCTGTCTACAAGTTTATCACGCTTAAAGACAGGTCTTCACTCAGCGAGCGGATCAAGTGACCATAGCTGACTTTTTTTAACAATGCTGTAGCGCTATTGGTCGAAAAAGTAATACTACGATTATATATTGGTTTAATCTAACGTCATGATCGAACGATCGCTGAACAAGTTGTAATTGTTTTTAGCGTACGAGTAGTGCATGACGTAATCTTTTCTTCAAAACGATCCACTAGATGATTGGAGATCGGCCATGAGATGTACGATATATAACGTTGACTAAAAAATCTTATAGAACTAACTATATTTTCCTTTCTTTTCCACAGCTATTACACTGCGTTTCTTTGGAGGCTTACCAACTGCCATTTTTCGTGGAAATGTCTCAAAAAGTGTACCACAAAACGAACATGGTTAGTTATAGAAATTATTATTTTATAAGCATATCTTTTTTTTTGGAACAGCCTTATTCAAGATTTCAAATCAAAGCTCAAAATATATTGAGCTTCTAGATCAAGGCTCACTTAAAATGCCTTTTTTTTGCCAAATCTGGGTCTTGATATGCTTCTAAACGTTATGCTTATAAAAGAAAAACATGTGATACTTTTTAAGTTTCATTAAGCAGGCATCTACCGGTTATTGTATAACGGTCATTAGGATTTCCTATAATTTCATTTCTCTCCTCAAGGTATGATACAGGGTTAAAGAAGTTATTGCTGCACTCTTGAAAGGTGCAGGGCTTCCAGCTGTCCTAAAATGTCTTATAATTTGAGATTTGTTCTAAATTGTATTAATTTTCAAAAATGTCCCAAATGTCCTATAATTTCAAACGTTGTGAATTAGAATTTAAAATAAGATTTTGTCCTGTCCTAAAATATCTTAAAATTGTGTGAAAAAATGTCTTGAAATCCTAAAGTCTAAGCTCATTTTTAGTCTAGGAGGTCTGAAGGTGGAACGATGGTGGACATGTTGTAAAGGAGTTGTGAAAAATGTTCTTTTCTTTTCTTTCGTTTTAGGGGCAATCTTTTCAGTCATTACGTCAATAGAAATGTTGTTAATTATGTTTGGTATTTTTATTTTCAATACGTCGTACGCTCACTTGAATGACATCGGCCATCCCGGATGGTTTTTTCTTATACCGGCTATTATGCTTGTCATACCCTTTGTATTGTCTGTGTAAGTTGCTCCCATTTTGGATTCTTTGTTTGTTTTTCCTCTTAATCACTCAACACACAATTTCAACATTGTTTTAACGTCCAAAAACGTTCTGACGTTAGAATAATGTTGAAGGTTAAAACAATGTCCAGTATCTGCTGGGAATGCGTGATTGGCATTTACCTGTACCAGGGGCTACCAGAATATAATAAAAAACCGTGGGTGGGTCAAGTAGTATACCGAGGGAAGAAATTTTCGCGGAGTTTAATTTCGCGACTCAGAGTTTTTTTTTAATTTTGAAATTTTGCGAAATTTAGTTTCGCGATTTATGTGGTAAATTTGTTGGCTAATTTTAAATTTAGGGGATAAATGCAAATTAAATTCCGCAATTGTTTTCCCTTAAGGTAGGGTACATTTTCCTTGACTCGTCTTACCGGACAAACACAACAATGATACTGGTAGAAATGACAAATAATATTTTTCTATCTGTTTTAGAATTTATTGGAAAAAATCGTTCGATTTACAACGAAAGCATTTTTATGACGTCACTATAACCGAAGAAGATGAGGAAGAAGAGAGAGAACAACTTCTGAAAGAATAATCTTTGTGGGAGAGTGTTCAAAACGCTTGGTTTGCTACGATTTCAGTTTCACCTACACTCCTTCGTTGAGCAGAAAATCCTTAAAATTTAAAATTTATTTTGAAGGGCTGGTCCCTTTCTCATAAAACTTTAAATTTATTTGATGTCGTTTAAAATGATTTTTATTTTCGATTAAAGTTATGACTTTTTTTTGTATTTAAAATTGTAAGTAAAGAATTTAGGGGTTAAAAGTTATGGAGAAAAATTATTTGTATATAAATATAAAAACCTAAAGATAAGATGAAACCATTAAATAAAGGATTTTGCTAAAAATAATTCTTACAGTATAAAAAAAAACTTCAAACTTCATGGAAAATTCCGCTCAAAACCCGGGGGGGGGGGACTCACACGTACCGGACGTGTGGCCCTTAAGGGTAGGTTTTTCGAGGTTCTGACAAAGCCTAGGTACGCCCAGGTGTACTGTAAGGGTAGGAAATTTGAGAACATTTTGAAAAAATCTTTGCTAAAACTGGGGGAAAATGGCCGAAAAAATGCACTGTAAGGGTCTGATTTTGAAACCCGTCTTCTGTCCGAACGTACGGTAGCTTTGAGATTGAGTGCCCTCGAGATTTTTGTAAACTAAAAAATACACAAACACTATCTTTTAGTTCGATTTGATTATACTTTCAACGGTTTTCATTATATTTTGAAAGATGCTGTGTAAGGTTCATAATGTCGGTACCTCGTCTCGCAGATTGTCGCTAAGTTAATAACATAACAGTGCAGTTTCATGATTGAGCCGAAGTAATGAAACGATGAGCATGAGGACTTATTAAAATCAAGATATCAATGAAACTTTTATTGATTTTTTTTAATATGTCTACAAATACAAAACCTAATATGGGAACCTATGACGGAGAGTGTTAATCTCCATATTATATGAAGAATATGAACAAAAGCAACACTCCCTCAATTTTTTTGAGAACCTTCTGTATCTACGAATGCAACTCTCAATGATAATATAAACCTAGAGAAATGTGAGCTGGTTTTTCGTGTTTTGCCAACTTGGCACACTAACTAATAAAGAATATCTTATAATCCCCAACTTATTGAAACCCTGCCAGGTGATGGCACCTCATATTTTAATGAAACACACAGAATTTTTGGCTTGTTGTAATCTCACAATTTGCAATTATGAAATGGACAGCCACAACCCCTTTTTTTTTTGCAAAACCATCTTTGGCATTTAGATATTGCAACGTTTTGTGTTCATTGACACTAGAGGGAAAATATGTCATTGTTTTCCCTATTCACCTTTTGTTCTCCTGTTTCTTTTCAGCTAAACCGCACTATGGGAGAAAAAGATCATTTGACAAAAGATCTTTTTTTTTTATGATGATCTTTCAGAAGACAGACGTTTCTACCGAAAGGACGCAGGTAAAGTTTTGTTATTGTGTAGATTTGCCTGTCCATTGTTTAAAGATCAATTCGGCGTCCGCAAATATGCTATACCGATATTATCGCGCCCGCGTTGAGTAAATCTCTTAGCTAACCTGATGTTCGAAGAATGGTCAAAAGAAGGTTCATGCTCACGAACATTTTGATTAATCAAAAAGAATTTGAAAACAAAAAATGAACCGCTAATACTATGGGAGAAAAAGAACATTTGGCATTCTTTTTAATGACGTTCTTTCACAAGCCAGAGGTCTCTACCAAAAGGACGCAGGTAAAGGGTTGGATTTGTACCCTTAACGAAGGTTACATTTCACTCGCCTATCTTCCTCTAAAAAATCTGCTCTTTGATTTGTTTACAACTATCTCTTCCTATATTTTGGCTTTGGTTTTGGTTGAGTTTACTTTTGCTTTAAAACGTATGAATTTTGAAGGCCTTTGCGTGGTTTGGTAAAATACACAGTGAAATATTTACCCCAAAAAATTGCAGCCCTCGTCGACGGTATTACTGGTGGTATTACCTCGTTTCTTTTACTCTTAAGGTCTTTCTATTAGATGCCCTATATGCATAAAGGATTGCAGCAGTTTATCAACATTACCAGTACCTTAAAATCATAATTTGCACCATTTTAATTCTTGTTTTCTTTCAGCTAAACCGCAATACTATGGGAGAAAAAGAACATTTGACAATATTTTGAATGATGATCTTTCAAAAGACCTCTTAAAGAAAAATGACGGTAATAAAGTTTTGTTATTGTGTAGATATGCCTAAATCTCTTAGACCACTTGACATTCGAAAAATGGCCAAGAGAGGATTCATGCTAACGAAAATTTTGATTAATCAAAAAGAATATTTGAACAGAGGTTTCTTTAACTGCCAAAGAACATTGTTTCAAAACTCACGTAAAGCGTTCATTTTGAATCGCTCACAAATGAAATTAGTAGATAACTAACTCTACCAATTTTTATTGTAATTACCCCCATCTTTCACTATCACATTTAAAACCTTCCAGGAGCGGGAAATTGGACCACTGGAAGACCACGGACCCGGACCACAGGAAGACCCTGGACATGGACCACAGGCAGATCATGGACAACAAGAAAACCCTGGACCTGGACCACAGGAAGACCCTGGACCACAGGAAGATGGCGGACTACAGGCAGACCATCGACCACAGGCAGACCCTGGACCACAGGCAGATGGTGGACTACAGGCAGACCATGGACAACAGGAAGACCGTGGACCTGGACCACAAGAAGACCCTGGACATGGACAACTGCACGTCCTACAGAGAAACGTTTGATAGCGAAAGAACATATCAACAAGTCGTGGTAAGAAAGTGACAATTTATTTTTATGATACGCTGATATGCTTTGTTAAGAGCTCTGGCCATAGAGAATTTCGTAATTTGTTATGCATTAAATTTTAATTTGTACGTTATATAGACCATTCAAGTGTATCGTGTTATACGTTTTCTGTTAGGTCAATCATTTCTACATCTGAAAATATAAAAATCAAAACGAAAAAAAATGATGAATTCTTGAAAAATATTTTAAATTTCTTTTTTGGTTTAGATGACATGTCTACTTTGGAACTAAAATTAGATTTGCGGAAAATTTTTGTAACAGCTTCTTTTTCTCAAAATCTTGAAAATAGTGATTTTCATCACACATCAGTTTTCACTCAAAATTTTCACATTAAACCAGTCATAACTGTTCATGCATTGGATAAGAAACATTTTCCGTAATTAAACAAGATTCGCAAAAATGCGACAAAATATTTCCCTTAAATTTGCGCTACAACGAGACATAATTTAGTTAATGCAAT
>JAUJPO010056482.1:0-14119 GCA_032270745.1 Tiaropsis multicirrata
TACCTCTGTGCCAAATTTCAGCTTGATGGGAATTTTGTCCAGGTTTCAGTAAAGTTTTAACTAATTCTACTGGACTACAGGTACACTGTAAGGGTAGGAAATATGAGAAAATGTAGAAAATTGTTGCCAAAACTGGGAGAAAATGGCTGAAAAATGCACTGGTTTATCAGCAAATTTCGCACTGCACTGTGAGGGTCTGATTTTGGCAAATTTGGGCAAAAAGACTTTCTTTGGTCTTTAAATTATATGTATATATACCATGAATGGAATGATGAAAATGTTTGTAATGAATACCAATGATAAATGTTGAGAATTTTTTCATAACACAAGACTTAGGAAAAGAAAGGTTCCAGTACTGTAGTAGAGTTCTAGCTTATTCTGTGTAGCATTCTGTAGTAGTATAAATTGGAAAATGTAGATATAGTTGGCAGTTTAATAGAAAATACGGTGTGTTACCAAACCAAGGTCTTCTCTTAATTACAAAATAAAATCTAACATAAATATAAATAAAGCGAAAAAAAAGTTGGCTAAAAGAGAAAAGAAATTCTTCCCTTAAAACATTATTAAACAATATTTATAGGAAGATTCATGAATTTTCTATTTTATTTTTCTAAAAAACACAGGACAAAGTTTTGGTCATAAAAATTCCCACATTTACTAGCTTCCCACTTCTTGTCCCATAACTCTGTAATTTGAACATTTCCAAGTACTTTCTTCAGAGTCAGATTAAAGGCAGGTACACATTTTAGCATTTTCATTTTCAACCTTAGTGAGTGTGACCTCGTGTCAAGGGGTGGGGAGGGCTAGGAAATCTAGGAACCAAATACTTGTCCTGATAATTACGAATAATAAAATTTTTGATTGTATTCTAAACACAGAAAAAAAGCCATAATCAATTTTAAAACTCAATTACTTTTTTGATAGCTTCCAAACATTTGAATTTATCTGGTAAATAGAACGGCTCAAAGACATGAGGGAAAGGTGTGTCGATGCCACAAACACGCTGAATAGGTGCTTCTAAATTCAAGAAACATTTTTCTTGTATGGTGCTGGCAATTTCACCAGCAAAACCACCAGTCAAAGGAGCTTCATGGGCTATGATCAACCTTCCTGTTTTCAGAACAGAATGAATAATGGTTTCCTCATCCCAAGGCAAGATGGTGCGAAGATCAATGATCTCACAACTGACTCCAAACTGCTCTTTTGCCATTTGTCCAACTTCTCGTACAACTTGAACCTGTGTACCCCAGGCAATGATGGTAATATCTGAGCCAGGGACAACAATTTCAGCTTTGGAAAGGGGTAACTCATAGTCACCAGTTGGTACTTCCTCAACAGCTTGCCGGTAAAGAATCTTTGGTTCAAGAAAAACAACAGGATTTTTATCTCTAATTGAAGCTAACAATAAGCCTTTGGCTTGACTAGGGCCTCTTGGTACTACAACTTTAATGCCAGGAGTATGGGCAAAATATGCTTCAGGACTTTGTGAATGGTAGAGTGCACCATGACCGACAGCACCACAAGGTGAACGAATAGTGAGAGACCCGCAATCGAACAAATTGCCAGATCTATATCTATACTTTGCAGCCTCATTGACAATTTGATCAAAAGCAGGAAAAATATAATCTGCGAATTGCACCTCTGCAATTGCAGTAGCTCCTGCAGTGGCTAAACCAATTCCAAAACCCACAATGCCTTGCTCACACAAAGGTGTATTAAATACTCGCTCTTTTCCATATTTATCTGCCAAACCCATTGTGCACCGGAAGACACCACCAAAATGAACGTCTTCACCAAATATCAAAGCAGATTGATCAGAAGTCATTGCAACATCCATTGCATCGTTCAATGCTTGGAAAAAATTGATTTTCTTTGTTTCCCCTGCAACAGGTGGTGCTTCTGGTACGTAAGTAAATGTAGACGCATGCCTGGATATGCAGTTTGTCACATTTGAATTTTTGGAATATCTCAGTATTTTTGATGTAATATTCATATTGATATCTTAAAAGACAAAAAATATAAAAAAATCATTAGTTTGTGTATCAACAGTGAATTATGTATCTTTAGTACTATATTTATACTATTAGGAAGAAACATGAATGCATGTCTTGAAAATGAAGCTTGCCACAATTTCTAGGTTATCGTATGATTTTTTGGATTTTTAATGTTATGTTATGGAAACAAAACAAGACAAAACTTGAAACAATACATTATTGGGTATTGAATGAAAATATTGTGGTTGAGTTCAGAAAACCAAAAATATTATATAATGCTATTATATTAAATAGATTTGAAGCTCAACCTCAAGGACACAAAATGCAAATTGCGAGGAAAAACCGACCATTTCGCCGGCTAAAATTTGTTTTTATGTGTGTGTTGACAAAAACATTCGAATGAGTCAAGAAAACATTCAATTTCATCAAAAAAGAAGTTGTCTTAGGTATAACCTGAAATGTCTTGTGTCCATGGTTAAACATGTCAATTTTCTCTTTTATAAGAACTATGAGGCACAAAATAAATGATCATAAAATAAGAACAATTTAAAAACAAACATTAAACGTGAGTTATTCCAATTTAAAATGAGATTTCAGTTGCTAGCAATCATTACATTATCAATTAGCTAATCAGATCCGTGGCAAGTCTCTAAAAATTTATAATTATGAGATAATTATGAGTAATACCTTATAATTAGTTATCAAGAGTTTCTGATAGACACTTTATCTCAAAATTTTCAAGAATAATATTTTAAAGCTAATATAGTATGATCTTTTATAACTCAATTAAAAAAAAGCTCGACTAGGAAAAAGCTTGACTAGAAAATTTCTCAGAATCAAATTTACAAGAGTGTAATGTCTAGGGTAAATTTTCTCGGATCAAATTAATACTTTTCTGTGCATAAAACTGCTGTCTGGGGGTAAATTATGAGGGAAAGCTTATTGCTCCATTATTGTTATGGAACAGCCCATTGTGTTTAATAAAACGATTTTCTTACAAACGCGATACAAACTGTTAGTTTCATATATGTTTCATAATTATAGGCTTCTATAGGATAAAGATGGTCAATTATCTCAATCATAAAGAAGAAAAAATATTTGAAAATTTCAAAGAGAAACTTAATTGCCAAATAAATTATCAAATGAGCCACATTAATTAGGAAGATACTTTAATAGGATTAAATTTCGCGAGAATAAATTTTTTGCTCTTTTACTACCATTTTAGCAAAAAAGGTTATCAAAACCATGCAACTTTGGTAAAATAATGTCCATTTTTAGGGTCAAATCCAAAAATTTTGCAACTTTTTTGGCTTGCGAAATTTAATCTTGCAAAATTTAATATGCTATTAAAGTATCTAGTAATTGTACGTTGCCTTTATTGCTAATTATTTACAGTTTGTATCCAGTTTGTATTGTGGTACGAATTGTATACAAACTGGTACATAAAATATTTGGAGTTGGTCTCTAACTACTGAAAACACAAGAATAGCTGTGTAAAGTAGCAAAAGTACACACTAGTCAAACAAAATAACAGTTAGTTTATAAAATAAAAGATTGGGAGAAAAAAGTGTCTAAAAACTCTAAAAAGCCGCACAAAATAGTAATAGAAGACTGGCAACAGTTTAGTTTTAACGTTTTATATCGAGAGTATAAATAAACTTGGTGTGAGTCCTCTGTACTCTCCAGAGCTGTAAGATATATGAGATTTTCTGTCTTCCTCCAAAACCCATTCCTTTTCACGACAAAGAGCATCTGTAATTAACCCAACATCAGGCATTCCGCCTACAATAACAACACTTCTGAGACTCCTCATAATGTTCAAACACAATATTTCTTTACCAATAGATAGTACCCCATTCACTTTATGCAAGCCAGTGTACATTGAAATTTTTAACGTTTTTAGTGTCAAGTTTTTAGCAATACTTTTTAAGCAGAGTGGAGTTAATTTGCTGTAACTTCGACTTATGTCCAAGTACTTGAGTGATGATAATAAATGAATGTCAGCAAAATCGTTGTCGATAAGGCAGCAAACATTAGAAAGTTTCAGGTGCTTCAACTGTTTAAATGAACAACTGAACTGGTGTAATGTAGTTTTACCCAAATGAAATAAATCCAGATCAAGCGATTCCAGATTAACCAGAGATGAAAGCGGTGAAATGTTCTGTTCAGGTCCTGACCTAAAAGAGTTTATTTCTAAATGTTTTAAGTTTGTACAACAACCAATAACTTTGCTTGTACGATTAATAGGGCCATAGATATACAATGTTTTTAGTTGGTTCTTTTCTGCTATTTTTACAAAGTTTTCAGTAACAAGCACCATGTTGGGAATGAAGAGTTTCTGCAGGTTTTTCAATTGTGAGATGCTAAACACAACATCTTCTGTTGCGTTTGAGAAGAGAAATTTAATATCTAAAGTTTTGATGTTGGTCAAAGCATTCAAAATAATGATCAGGTTGTTACTGGAAAATTGACGACCATGAAAAACCAACTTTTGTACTTTCATTGGATTACATGCATTCAGAACTTTTTCCAATATCTCTGTTGACTTTTCTTCATTGATTGCATCATACTTTTTAACATTTTCGGTGAAGCTCATCACTTTTGTATGCTTCAAACAACTAAGTGTTGCTTCATTTATGGTAATAGCTAAAGGTGGCACAGCCACAGTGTGCCAAAGAATCGGCGTAGATAATTTTTTATAATATCGATTAGTACATGCCATGGTCAGTAAATCTTTGACTTTGCAGTAATTTAATATTGATTTTACAATTTCTTCTGGGAGTTTCTCCATCTTGGATATTCTTCCTATTCAATTTGAATGAAAGGAAAGAATAATTTCAAATTAAAAAAATGCCAACCCTCATCACATTATTTATATCACATTTTGAAATAATTATGCAATCTGATGATCTGGTTAAAAGTAAAATAAACAAAAATAATCAAAGAATTACAATACAGAATATACAATCAAACATAAAGAAAATAATAATAATAATCCTGACCTACCTAAAACAAATAATTTTAATTTATCCAAATTTAGATGTATTTTATATTGCACGTAGATTAGTTCTTCTTCATATTATGTAATTTAGGATTAAAAAGGGGTGGTCAGCATTAGCCAACCTGACAGTACATCATTCAAAAGCACATATCTCAAGAAAAAGAATGAGGGGTCACTTACCTTGTAAAATTGATTATTTCCTGAGATATAAGGATTTGAAGTACCATATTTTCAGTGTTTTGGGTAACAAACTTCTTTCTTATGAGCTTTCCACTGCGCGATGGAACCAACTTTCGATAGCACACTACAAAAATAACCGGGAGTGTCCAGGAGACGTACGACCCACGGTTCGGCCCGAACATTTTCGAGCTTCACACTGATTAAAAATCAGAAAGGGCCCACCAAGGGCTTGTGCAAACTTGGGTCACGTTCAGGCAAGCTTTCAGGAAATGAAAATCTCTGTCGACATGTAATTTCAAGACTAACTGGTTTACCATGTTTGGCGCAGTTGGCAGGGTTTTATTTTCAAGCCCGAACATGGTTCGAACAGGCTCAAAAATGTTTGGGCCATACCCAGTCAAGGATACTTGACTATATTATGGTATAGATGGGGTTTAACGCAGAAAATATTAATTGAATCCATTTGACGGTTAACCCTTTTAAGTGCCAATGTTGACTATAGAGTTAACGGAAATAAAATGAACATTAAGTTGCAACACAAAAGATTTTGAAGTTTTGTCTTTTGGAAGGGATTTGAAAGTTAAAAAAATGGCAAAAATTCACTTTTTTGAGATTTCTTTTTTGGTCATATTTTGACATTAAGTGAACGAAAATACAAAAAACTTGGTTCAGTTACACTAGATTCTGTCCTCTAGCAAAAGGAATTGAAAAAAGAGTGATTTGAATCCGCACCACTGGGCAGTTTGCCGTCAAGTAATTCAGAGCTGAGCAGCTATAAACCAACCTTTCGGTTCAGGAGATGTTGACGTTTGAAGTTTGTCCAAGCTCATTTTAACAAAAAAGTACTAAAAAAAGGGCTAAAAAATACAACTTGACCTTTTATCTTTCCATATGAAAAAAACTCATCAAAAAAGGGAAAAGAAAGAGGAGACTCTCAGCCATCCAACGAGCTATAAACCAACCTTTTGGTTCATTTTAACAAAAAAGTAAAAAGGGCTAAACATACAACATACAGATGACCTTTTATCTTTCCATATATATTTAGTTACACTTATTTTCTTATTGTTCATTTAGCATATAACTAACACATTTATCAATACATTGGCTGGCCTTACCGGCTTTACTTTGTACCAAATTAATCTTGTTTCACTATAGCGCTGCAAGATGGACGAATGCGGGAACAATTCTTCATTAATGCTCAGATCCCAAAAAAAGAATCAAAAGTTTACGCTAAACTATTTCAGAACAACGTATCACAGAGTCTACTTTAAAGGACTTAACTAAAGAGACTCTGCATCACAAGTTCCTGCTGGGACATTCAAATCTGCATTTGATGCAGTTGATGTTTATCATTCGGTACCCCTTGATAACAAATTTCGTCCATTGACAACATTCATAACTGAATGGGTATTGATACCAACGCCTCCCCAAGGTTTTGTCGCAGCTGGTGACACATATACACGTCGATTTGATGAAATACTCAGTGACTTTCCTCGGAAAACAAAAGTTGTTGACGATTGCTTGATTTATGACGAAACTTTAGAACAGGCTTTCTACCACACATGAGACTTTCTTACTATTTGTGCCACCAACGGTATCGTATTGAACATTGAGAAATTCCAGTTTTGTCAAAAAGTTGTTGATTTTGCAGGACTTCGCTTAACTGAAACAGGCAGAGCCCCTTCTGAATAGATCCTGTCAGCAATCTGTAACTTCCCAGTCCCAAAAAACATAACCGATGCTCGATCTTGGTATGATTTGGAGAAGTTGCATGGGCATATTAGATTGGCCCATCTAAGCAACCGTTTCGAGACTTAAATTAAAGCAAATAACACATTCCATTGGGATGACACACTAAATAAACTCTTTGAAGAATCTAAAGAGACCATTATCCATTATTAGTTTCAGAAGGAGTTTGTTTGTTTGACCCTAATCGCATTACCTGCCTTCAACCAGACTGGTTAGAAGATGGATTAGGATACCTACTACTTCAGAAATACTGTTCATGTCCACTTGATAAAGCACCTGTGTGTTGTCCAGATGGATGGTCGCTTGTCTTTGCCAGATCTAGATGCACCCCAAGGGGCTGAGAGTAACTATTTCCCAACAGAAGGCGAAGCCCTCGAAGTCGCATGGAGTCTCAAACATGCTAAACATTTCGCTATCGGATGCCCTAACTTAATTGTTGTTACAGATCATGAACCATTACTGGGAATTCTAAATGACAGAAACCTAAGTACCATTGTCAATTTGAGAATCTTGAAACTGAAAGAAAGAACAATGAATTTTCAGTTTAAGATTAAACACTGCCCACGAAAATGGCATCAAGGACCAGATGCTCTTTCACGCAACCCAGCAGTAAACGAGCTCTTGGCAACCATCCGCCAAAACCCAACACAAGAAGACGTCGTGGCATGCCAAAACATGGAAGACCACGTTCTTGCAATCCAAGCAAATACCGTAGAAATGATCACACATAACCTTGAAATAGCATCCCTCACTGAAAGTAAACTTATTACACTTGATCAGATTCGCATTGCTGTAGAAAACGATCTTGATTATCAAAATCTTCTCAAAACCTTTTCCAATGGATTCCCTTTATCAAAAAAACTTTTAGAGGAAAATATTCGCCAGTATTGGGAAGTCTGCGATTGACTCTCTTCCAGTAACAGCTCAGTACTCCTAAACCAGCGCATTGTCATTCCAGAATCTCTCCGTAAACAGGTACTGAACAATCTTCATGCAGCTCATCAAAGATTCAACAGCATGTCTGCCAGAGCAAATCAAACTGTTTATTGGCCTGGAATGAATGCAAGTATTCAAGACCACCGATCCATGTGTCAATCATGTAACCAAATTGCACCAAGCCAACCAAGTGAGCCACTGACCAGGAATGGCGAACTACTCGTCAAATACCTACGAGAGCTGTTTCTGGCGTCCCAGAAGAAATATTGAGCGGCGGTCGCCCTCAATTGAATTCATATACTCAACATTTGAAACCTTCATGAAACAATGGGGCATACATCATAGTATTTCATCAGCTGCGTACCCTCAATCCAATGGACGTGCTGCGCTTGCCGTCAAATCAGCAAAACAAATTATCCTCGGCAACAAAATCAGAGGTTCATTCGACAATGACCATGCTGCCCGTGCATTACTCCAACATCGCAACACACCACTTCAAGGAATTGGACTGATAGTACAGGCGCTGGGGGGACTTTCGTGTGCACTTTTAGGTCCGGAAGGTTTGACTTTTGATTATGACTAAATGGACCATAGAGATTCAAAAAAATTTACTTGCCCTCATTGGGGCGTGGTCGTTCACCCTAAAAACGCCCTCAAGGGCGTGAAAAACTGTTGCTTGGGCGGTTCCGCCAAAAGTGGTCATATTATATACCAATCGACGCGAAATTTAATACTGATTACGAAAGAGGTTAGTCTTATGGGCAAAGAAATTAACTGAAAAAAAGTTATTTTTATTCAAAGTATCATACACGAAGTATTAAAAATGTAGAATTTGTTCACAAAAAGTGCCTGTTATAAACGTCATTCAAAGGCATAAAACGATATCATAAAATTGTAAACATGATAATTACTCTAAAATAATTTTTTTTCTCAATTAGAAACCAAATTTGAGTCCATTTAAATTGAGCAATAGGTTACTAGTAATGTAGGCTAAGAAATTCAGTTTTCAGGAATACTTTAAATAAACTACGTCGAATAGCGCTCAAAATAACTATTGAATCAAAACATATTATGGATATGGGTTCCTGCATTCTTCAGGTTTGCAACCACAATATTCACAGCACTTCAAACCATTTGCACGACATGTGCAAGTGCTTTCCCTTGCGCACTTCATGCATTTGCAAGGTTTTGGAAAGTCTTCTGGTAACGCAGATGTAACGATCTTTGGTACTATTCCTTCCTGGTCTTCGTCTTCGTCTTCTAAATCTCTCTCGTACCCATAATCGAGTGGTGAGATGGTGATCGACTTAACAAACGGGGCATGCAACCAAATATATGTTTGTAAATACGCCCGTTTGATGTGAAGAGAAGCACTCGAAGAGGTTGGCGGCAAGCGCTCGAGATTTAGATCTTTGGAATATTTGTAATAAATAGCACGCCTCAGATCATCGAAAGTGTTAAGTTTCTCCCTTGAGAGACATTTTACCAGAAATCCTTCAACCATTGACTCCAGGTCCTCATCTAAAATCTCCATTCCAAATGTTGCGAGCTCGGGATGACCATCTTCCAGAGCTTTTTTCAAAACTGATGATTTCGTACCAATTTTGCTTGTCGTGTCACAACCTAAATAAAGAAAAATTGAAGATGTTGGAGTAACTGCATTTAATTATCATCAATAAGGACCCGACATTACAGAAAAAATTAAAAAGCGGTTTACTTTTGAAAACGATGGCTTAGATCTCTATAATTATTCCACGAATTTTCTGAAATGTAAAGTTAAAGACACAGCAAAGTAAAGAGTTGGACCTGTCAGTGCATGAACTGCTGGTAGGATATCAATAACAGTGGATTCAATTTCTTCAGCCAGCAGATGAATCGGTAGCGCCGTCATCGATCCCCTTTTCCCGCTAATGATCCACATCTCCTCCAAGCCACCATATTTCCATCGATTGAAGTGGTATAAAGAGCACACGAACACATCGGTGTCTGCGGAAGCAATCACGACACGTTGAAACTGGTGACGATTCACTGCCTGATTTACATGATACATCATGCGGTCATCAGCTTCTTCGTGGTCGTTTCGCAATGATCCTACTTCCACCAACCCCTCTGTGCGTGATACCTTCCAACATGACGTCACATTTTCAGCTGATGCACCACCGAGATATGTTGGTATTTCACCAGGGACTTCATCAGCCATCCATTCAATAAACTTTTGTTGAAGCCTCATTTTATTGTCAGAGGACGACCAAAATCTAAAAGCAACAATAACAATGACCATGAAACATTTGTAGATTCAATTACATGTTTTGCAAATTACAAACTCAGTTATGGTTTCCAAAGCTCGCTGAGAGAAAAAGGAGGAGCTATATCTTTACCTATCCATCTCAACAGGTAGCTGCTGTTTCGGTGAATTGATGAATGTTTCTATTGAATCTTCCTTGCTTCTTCGACCCCGTTCACCTTCTTTTATACTTGAATGTAAATAAACATCGAAAACGATATCGATTCTTTGACAACCTAATAATTATAAGACAAATAATGATAATTTAGGTGGTTAGCAGCGAAAAGTCTTCTTTATAGATCTTTAGACAGTTTTTACTAGTAGTAAAATTGTTTCTCATATGAGATTGGAATATAAAGTTTATACCTTTCGATAAAGATGAAAATGTGTTCCAAAGGACTTTGAAGAACTCGTCCATTCGAAGTGTTTGCAAAACTTCTGAAAGGATGGCCATACAGCGGCTACCACGAACATAATGACCGCCATTGAAAACTGTCTTGACGTTTTCCTGGCCGTAAACTTCGTTTGCAATCAATGTGGTGTCAATGCCAGTTCCTTGCAAATATTTACCGCAACAAGCAATTAAAACCTTTTCGAAATGGAACCCACCCAAACCAAGGAAGATATTTCCAAACTGTGTTGGATTTAGGACCTGGATTTCTTTCGCCAATCGGTAAACACCTTCATCGCTCCAAAGAGCACCATAGGGTTGATTACGTTGGAGTAAAACATCTTGAAAGTTAAGCATCATGGTGTGGATAGTATCATATTGGGTTGCTATGTACGGTAGGATTGGTGTGAAGGCTATTCTCGTCTTGATGATAGGTTTGTCTTGTAAGTAACTATTGATGGCTGTAAACGTTGGGATGGTCAAATCTTCTCTAGGTCTACAATCTAGATATCGAAGGGCGAACCAAGTTTCGGCATGGCGCTTTGCTCTCTTCTTTAATTCTTCAAATGATGGCGATTCAGAGGGTTTGAAATCAAAAGGAATGGTTCCACGGATTGAAAATTTTCCTAGCCTGATTAGTTCCTGGCAGTCTAAGGTTTGGTACAGACTTCTCTGATCTCTGGATAAGTTAGAATCATCAGGTTTGCGAGAGACTTCATTCGGCTTCTCTTTTTCGCTGCCTTTTTGAAACAGAACAAGAATAGTATCATGACTTCCATTTATTCCGGAAGGAGTACTCTCCTCATGATCGAAGTTATCCATTGCACCTGACTCTGAATCAATTTCTTCTGGACTGGCACTCTGTTGGAACCTGCTAGATCGATAAGCTGCTTTGTTTGTGCTATGTCGATTCGCTCAACATCATCATAACTTGTACAAAGTCCTAATCTGTTAAATATTTGTATCAACAACTTTGACTTGCAAGTATCATGTATACATTCAGCAATGGCAGTATGAAGAGGTGTTTTGGTTTGACCGCCATGTATCATATTGTAGACTGCTTGGAATATCATATCACATTTCCGAGTGATGGCTTCTGAAGTCGAGCGCGTCGGAAAGAGTTGATCAAAAAACAAATTCCATGATTTCATATCTTTATATCCAGCATGGAGCATTTCCATACCAATTTCAAGATCAGAAGCGTATCGAAAGCTATTATTCAGACCAAAATCAAACATTTTGCATTCGGATTTCAGTGTTTTGGCGCAAACTACAATAGGGCTGTTGATACGCATGGTTTCGATGATATCCTCCGTGTAAACTTTCGAGGAATAAAATATTTGTGATTTTCTTCGATCCTTTGGATAGATAAATGCCAACGAGTTGCCATAATGGTTGATCAGGATTGTCTTCATTTGTCGGTTGGTTAAATGTTCATCTGTGAATGATAAATAAAAATGTTTTTTGTTGACACGCTTAAACTGTTTCAATTAAACATCTTAGAAATGTGGAGTAATAAGAACGCACATAAGAACATTTTAGGCTGAAAATTTTGATACCTTACCTAATTGAATCGAGGTCCTCATAAATTTTTGAAATTCGTCACGACAGTCAGATAAATGATAAGCTTTGCTTTCGACTTCCAATGTTTTCGCAAACTCCTCAAATGACGAAACCAAAATATTATTACTATCGAGCTCGTTTATCGACGGGTTTAGAATTTCTTCAATATCACGTTCAAATGTTCTCAAATACTTTCTCATGCAATTTTCATGGTACATGACGTCAGCTGCAAAGACATCTCCGACCGTTTCCATACAACTACACCGAGTGTATACAATGTCTTTGTTAAATTTGATGGCAGCTAAGAAACGTGATGCTCTCCGTGTTTCACAAATACGGTTTCGTTTGGTTTCTCCTTTGGATTTTATGTAATTGCAAACTATACAAGGTTTATTTCTTGGCGACGGAGAAAGAACATTTTCTGTAGTATCACTTGACTTTCTTCTTTTTGGTCTTGTATTCGTTGTCTCAGATTGACTTGGTTCTCCTGGATCCGAAGAGTTTTGTTCCTGTAGAATATTTACCCTTTTCTTTGCTCTACTCGTTGCTTTGACATATCGGCCGTAGCAAGTATTGACGTGATACTTTATGTTTTCATTTGAAATGCCATCCAGTAACTCATCTTTCAATATTGCCGAACATTCTTTAATTACTTTCCTGCCGTTTTCTGTACTGGTAAGCTTCGAATCCCCTTTTTTGTCTTTGATTTGTTGGCATATGATGCATTTTTCCACATTCTCCACATTTTGGACAGCTGACGCTGGAACAATTTCTAATACTTCCTTACCCTCCATAATAAAGTACTACTATCTTCATTTTTGAAGTGTCAAGTATTTGATTTATTTATTTATTTTTTATCGATTTGTTCGCTGAAAGAAAAAAGAGAGACCATTAGTTGATTAATAAATGAAGATAATGTTATTGCTCATGACAAATTTAATTACTTCACAACTCAATGTTTTTCCTTCATGTATTAGTCTTTTGACATTTTTTCACGCTTTTGCCAGCTGACTTTTTCCTTCTTACGTGCATCAATTCAAAAGGAAATAACTTATTTCCACTTCATTTTTCGATTCGGTATATGATATGACCACTTTTGGCGGAACCGCCCAAGCAACAATTCTTTACGCCCTTGAGGGCGTTTTTAGGGTAAACGACCACGCCCCAACAAGGGCAAGTAATTTTTTTTGAATCTCTATGGTCCATTTAGTCATAATCAAAAGTCAAACCTTCCGGACCTAAAAGTGCACATGAAAGTCCCCCCAGCGCCTGTATAAGTCCTTTTTCAGTTTCAGAAAGTCTGATGACGTGTCATCTTCTTTAATAAACGAAAGGAAGTGCTCATCAAGTTTGGTGTCTTTGTCTAGTAAAAAAAAGAGAGTGATCGTAAAATCCGTAGAAAAACGCGGTGAAAAAGTTAAAATTTATCGCGTATTTATTATCATTGAATGTTTTTACATTTGCGAGTTGTAATTTATTCTGCTTCAATCTTTTCCCAAAACCCTAGACTAATACTAGCCATGTGATTAATTTTTTTCTCGTTATATGAGCGCTGAATGGAATTGGGATTTTTCATCACAGAAATTATTCCGAATGCGATACTCTCACCATAATTTTTCGGTTTCCTATTCTAAGTAAGTACAATTTTTTTAATCAAAACATATTACAAAACAAGGCCTAAATTAAATAATTCCGATGTAAAGAATACTTACCAGTACTATTTTTAACTGGATAATCATGTTCGTTGAATCCATAGTTTGTCTGAATTGTATGTTCATCGTCACTTCTGAAATCGTTTTGATCTGAATTAAGTTAAAAGAATTGTTTTACTAGTAAATTGTACCATCATACTTTTAAATATATAAGCTAAATCCATTAATCCCACCTTTCTTACCATCTTCGGATTTAGGATCGGGTTCAAGATTCCCAGATGTTGCTTTGTTAGTCTGAATTGTATGTTCATCGTCACTTCTGAAATCGTTTTGATCTGAATTAAGTTAAAAGAATTGTTTTACTAGTAA
>JAUJPO010056504.1:0-14113 GCA_032270745.1 Tiaropsis multicirrata
TAGTAATTTAATTCCCTCTTATTATTAGTGCGGCATGACCAAAATAATTATTTTTTATGCCGCACTAAATTAGAGGTTTTACAGTATATATACGTATTCTAAGTGGAAAAGGCTAAGTCACCAATTTTTTATAGAAAGTTAAAAGCAAACACTTGGGATGACGTGTACACAAGTGGTTGCTACTTAATAAGATTTTAGTTTTTAACCTAATCATTATAGTAAAGAATAAAAGAATTATAATGATCAAAGAAAAAAATAATTTCATACTTGGAAATTTGAATCTTGAATATTATCTTCATAATCAGCCTTTAACGAAACATTTGCATTGATACCACCCGGTAGCGTCGCATAAATCTTTCCGGAAAGGCCGTCATCGTCTAGCTTTAGTGCGCTCAATCGGGAGAAGCGAAGCGTAGAAAGTTTTCCGACCAAAACGGCGGAATTATCGCGAGGATCCATACGGCAAAGAAGTGCTGGTCCGTTATGCACAGCCGAATCAACGTTTGATCGTTGTTCTGATTTCAAACCAGCATGAATTGTCATTAAACCTTGATTGACACCAATATCGGGTAACCAAATTTCCGATAAAATTTCCCCATTTTTGTTGAGGAATTTGATGTTGTAGTCAGCCATTTGTCCCAAGATACGCATGCGCCCGGTAGCTTTAATTTGTCCCTTTGGTGAATCTGCAGTGTTGTCATCCTCAGCTAAATTAATTCAAAACGAACCAAAAATTAGAATCTTAACCTTCTCATGATCAATAGAAGGATTTTTATAAAGTCCTCTTTTTATGGAATTCAAGGCTTATCTATTATACTAAACTTGCATAAAGCGTCATTTTGGAAAGGTGGAAAAGCAAAGAGCGCAAAAAGAGGCGTTTTGGTAAGATTTAATAGGGAGGTTAAATATCCGAGATAAATCATCGAGGATAGTACGGATAGCAATCCAATGTAGATATAACCTGCTAATGAATATCTTCTTTGTTCTAGAACGAAGGTTTTCACAACTTTTCGTTCTAGACCCGTTGCATACTCAACCTCGCTAAATGAAATTTAGAATTTCATCTGTCATAAAGACTTTTCAGATTCGTTATATTCAATACCTTCTTTATGTGGTTCAAATTCCAAATTCGCATCTTCCAAGAAATAAGCTTCGTGTTGGAAACGCAACAGGGGTTTCTTTGTTCCAAAAGCTGATGCAATTTTATCAAATGATGTGTCATGAAGCTTTGCAGTGAACAAATTCTTGGTTGGATCCAAAGCGTTGATCTTAAGAACTGCCGGTGCTTCAATACTCTTCATTTCGTCTGTTGGATCGCGACCAATGAACATCCTCGCCTTGATGTCTACGGAATGTGGTAATATAGTGAACATGTTTATCTGTGTAAAACAGCTTCCCAACGTTATTTCAACGTTATTTCAACGTCTAAATACCGTTCTGAGGTTGAAACAACGTTGATTGGACGTCTGGGGTTTTAGATATACGATCAAGAAAAACAGCTTTTGATTTTACTCGATAGATTACTTAGCCAGATAGATTAGCACTTTCTATAAATGAGCTTTTAAGATCAGTAGCTCATGTTATTGAAATTTTGACTAAAAAACAAGCAGTAAACAGAGGCGGATACAAAGGGTTCTCAAAATTTTTAATGGAGAGTGTTGACTTCCAAATAAGGAATATGAGCAAAAGCAACACTCTCCTCCGGAGTAAACCTTTGAGAATCTTTTGTATCCACTGGCAACGGTTTTAAATTTGGAATAACAGAAAAATTGTTTTTTTCCTATTATAGCTTTGTTAATTTAGATAGAAAATTCAAAGCATTTGATGATGAATTTAAAATATCAAAGGGATGATTTCACTTACCAAATGAAGGTAAAGGAGTACCCGGCTCATATGATGATAAAAATGAAAGGTTTTGGAAACGTGTATTTCGCAGACCAAATGGTTTATCCCACGTTTTATCCGATTTCATACTGAGTTGGAGCAATCCAGCATTGTCAACGTGTAAATCACCTTTAAATAAAGAATTTTAAGAAGGCTTTTTCAGAAATAGTCCGTACCCCCGCCTCCCGTCTTGAGGAAGTCATTTTTCAAAAATTACAACCCCTGGGATATCCTTTTTTCACGTATACCCCTGGGTTTTCTCCTAATTTTTATAAACTCCCTGAATTTTCACCATAGTTACACCACTGGACGTGTCCGACTGAAGAGAGAAGAAGATAATTGCCAGAAAGCAGATTTCAAAAGTTTCGAATCGGATAAGAATGAATCTACACCATCTCATAGCTTGTTGGTAACGGAAGGTGTTGAACTTCTATATATATCAAAACTGAACAAAAGCAACATAGAGAGTGTCACGATTTCTGAGTACCCTCTAGGTACCACCACTGTTGGGCAAAATGCAACATTTCAAACAAAAAGAGTAAAACTGCTCCAGATAAAAAGAACAAAAAAGTAAAATCAGTTTGTTTACGACGTTTCGACAACTTACGTGTCTTTTTCAAGTCAATCAAAATAAATGATGTGATACATATAGTTGCTTCTTTTAAAATACCTTTCTGCTTAAAAATAATTATTTCAAAATTTCGAGAAAAGTTAATTTGAAGGAACGGAACGGATGCATTTTAATAAGTATTTTTTAACAACGAAAGCAAGAAATAAATAGACATACCATTGAAGGGTACATTTACACCAGGCAAAATCATAGTTGTTGGTACAGACACATCAATATGTCGATCAACATTCATTCGAAGACTTGCTTCACTCAACTGTAAGGCTTTATTGACCACCAACGGTTCTGTGATAGGTGTTGAAAGGTGTAGCCGCCCTCCATCCATTGCGCCCTTCATGATAAAACCACGCGAATTTTTAGGCATCTCATTGGACAACATACGGCACAGGGAATCCCCTTTACACTGTGGGAACTCAGGACGTTTTAGTTCCACCTGCAGGTGCGAACCTTCCTCGACTTTGAGTTCTTTTAATTCGTCTGTCTCGAAACCGAGGTTTGCAGCGTTCTTGTTTGAACCAATCACCAATCCTTTGAAACAAAAAATATCACAGATTTAAAACGAACCAAATTTTTCACTTACAGTTTAACTCATGTGTAATTCGAACTCATACAATTCGAACAAAATCTTCGACCCCGTCAGACTGCTTAATCAAACTTAATCAAACCTCTTACATTTCGAAAACTCCTTTAATTCGTTCTGGTCCCCTTGGAATTCAAATTACATGAGTTCAATTGTATTTATGAAAACTACGACAAACAAAACAAGTTTTCATCACAAAGTTCAAGAAGCAAATTATCTTATAATCCAGGTCAAAACCTCTTTCTCCAGTGAAAATATTTTAAGCCGCGTGCGATATTCATGCAGGCGATATTTTTCCACATATTTACTTTGTTAGAAGTTTGAAAGGTTACAAATAGCTCTAATACGAGAGCAGGCTAATAAAATTTAATTTTAATCGTCAATTTCTTCCCGCATTATTTTGAGATACGCTATAACGAGCAGAACAAAGTTTGAATAAACATTTTTCCAGGCTTTCATAAAAAAACATATTCACAAATACCTGCATCAACTCCAGTAGTCCAAGAACGCCTGCTCATCTTTTTATCCAGCATTCGTCCAAATACATTGTCCAAATCAACTTGTTTGAAATAAACACCCATAGCAAGACTATCATCTCTACTAGGTTCTTCACTTGCTACGAACTCTATACGACCATCCTCCACACTAAACACCTCTGGCTTTCCTTTGAACCTGAAGAAAGAGAATAGTTTTAGCTTAGTGTTTTATAATCATAAGGCATTGCATTTGATAAAATCTTCAGGAAGACGGACGGAAAGCTACCTCGATTCCAGGGCGATACGTCAGCGGCCGCGCGGATAAAATGAGAAACAGATGAGGCCTAAGCGTTGTCTCTAATGTCAGAATGTTTATCACCCTGGGCTGGGATGGAAAGTCATAAACGTGACATAATTCCCTCTTGAAGAAAGCAAAGATTCACAGTTATAAAGACCCCTACAAAGACTATTAGGAGAGTTAGCCTTGTAATACGAAAAACTCATGGTATTTGGATAAATATTGCCATCACACAGACAAATTTCGCTATCATAAGGTAAAAATAATTCCATCTTTGATGATGACATACCTAATAGTATTCTTATTGGTCAGTGTACCAGTGACTCTGAAATCATCGATCACAAAATCATCCATATGATGTTTGCTCATTTCTTTCTTCAAAACATTCGACCGTTTATCCAGTAAATCAACTAACAGACTAGACTGAATCGAACTTTTATCACTGTCAATCAAAAATCCACTGTCCTGTGACTTTAATATGACTCCCACTGTAGTGTTACCGAGTTTATAGTCCCCAGTAGCATTGAAATCCCATTTTGAGATCTGGTTGCGACGTAACTTTGCTTTTGCATTATCCAGAGACATCAGCGAGCCGATTTTCATTGCGGAAGGAGCTTCGAAATAAATGGTAAGAGCTTTCTTATCAATATCGTCGATATCGTATCCTGTAATCTTAAAATCCGTATCATCCATATTCAAAATATTTTTCGGGAAATTCATATCTTCGTTTCTTTCCCCGAACAGTTGAGGTATCCCCGACAATCCGATTCGAAGATCGTCGGGAAATTCGATATGCATACGATTGCTGTAGACCTCTGTGTTAACTAAAACCGTTTCCGGATAACTTTGCTGTGAGCTGTTTGAAAATGGGTTATTATTGGAATCAGCGACAATTTTACGGATGGGTAGTTTGGATTTGACGGTCAAACCCTTTTTGATTGTGGTTCCGCTGCTAAGCAACGGGCTCATCTCACGTTTGAAGTTATCATCCCGAACTGTATAAAGTCCGTCCCGAGATAATCCGATAGCCATATCAGTTTGGACATCATTAAACAGTGGGATATTGGAGAAATCTTGATTCAAAATACTTGAAATAAAGGATCTGTATGACGCATCTTCAAACTTGCAGATAGCTCCGGTCACGACCTTACCAAGACGTGGTTTTTGGACGATAATGTATACGGTGGGTTGCGAAGGGAAAATCGATGCCGGACTTTTAGACGACGCTACGAATTCGAAAGCACCATTGCAATCATAATGACCTTCGATTCTCGGTGATCGGAGTGATGAAAGAACCAAGGTAGACAAATCTGGTGGAAGTTCTGACCGTTGTTGAGATAGATCTGCATCTGTGAACAGCTTTGTAAATTCCGGAATTTCTAAATCTTTGGTTTCCATAGTGATAGAAAATAAACAAGTGTTTTTAGGCTTTTTCGATTCGACTTTCATTTTTCGTGCAGCTTTGTCTAATTTAAGCATACCGTTCATGGTGATATCAAAATCGTTTAATGAGTTTGGCGTACTGAAATAATTGAAGCCAACCGTAGCGTTAGCCTTTGATACACGTACGTGATTCGGGATAACGTCCACCAACTCTCTCGAAGCAACGTGAAACGTTACAAAGCCACGGTCACGATCAATATCGAAAGCGTGGCAATCAAATTTGCCGGGCACGATCAATTCTTTGGATGGTGTATTCAAATCAATACCGTTAGTGAATAATTGTTTCAGTAGAGGTTCGAAGGAAAGCTTTTGATCACATTCAATATGGTTTCCCCACATCTCAGGTGTTGAGGAGCACTGGATACCGGCAATGTCAAACGTCTTCTTATCAGTCATCGCCACATATTCACGTAACCCTTCAGGAACATCTAAAATAAACAAATAGAAAGTACAGTAACATTATAACATTAAAAAATATGTACACTATCTATCTCAAAGCGCAATACAAATTACCTAACCTCGCTAAATCCTGTGCCTAAAATGCAATAGAAAAGGAAGAAATCAACGGCGGATGAAATACCCAAACCTTGGTACAAAAAACTAATGGTACCAGACAATTTAATTAAATAAAGTAAAAAGCACAACCCTATATAAAGAAACATTTCTTGCTTTGAAATTCAAAAGAAAAGAAATGTAAACATTCGATTTCCTTGGTACAAAAACTAGGATGTTTCGAAAAAACCTTCGATATAAATGTTGAAATTTATACTGTAAACAGTAAAACCAATCAATACCTCCTCCTTGTGCAGGATGAGCGGCACCTGTTGGTCCTTGCTGTTGATTGGTTACCAGTTTCTCCACCGTTGGTGCTGTTTGAGTCTTGTTGATCTGAACTCCTCCCTTCTTATCGCTCTCCACCGTATGTTGTTCTATTGGTTTGGTCGAATTCTGTGCCACGGCTGAAGGTATTGTGATAGGTTTTGTTTTGCCTTTCATGAATAAATCTACAGGCGCTGTTGGACATAAATTTTTGGCTGACGGTATACACGGTTCGGACTTTGTTTTCGGAGCCGGTTGAAAAGCAGCATTGTTTGTATCGATAGGTGGATACATCGGAGACGGGTTCCTCATTGGATAAGCGTACGAATTTGGTTGCTGTGGATAACTGTTGTAAAAAGTATGTTGAGGAACCACAGGGTACATAGAGTTCTGAATACTCGGTGATGACATTTTATTCATCAAGACCTGTTTCGGACTTAAAGGCTCCCTCAAATGTGTTTGCTGTTTGATAGCCTCCACACTGTTATTGCCAAGTTTGGAAGGCACTGGTTTCGGGTTAATCTCCAGTACCCGTTTCTTCCCAATATCTCCTTGAGCCTTGAGGATATCTCCAGCACGCTTTTTGGCTTTTTCAACATTCTTGTTTTGATTCTGTAACAATACGATACCCTGGGTGGGTTTGACTTCAGCTAGCTTCGATGGATGAACACCTCTATGGAAGTTAGGAACAACGTTGAAAGAATGAACCTCTTTAGTTACACTTGGTGAAGATTTTCTTGTAGCATCAGGGTTTATTTGTTTACTCGCGGAGACATTCTGTGGTTCTGATTTCTTTGAAGCAACAACTGGAGGTCCTGATTTTATTAATGGCTTTGAATGGTCACTCTTTAATGGTGATAGAACTGCTTTCTTTGCTGCTAGTGACGGATGAGCTAAAACTGGCGAGGGTACAGATTTCTTTGCTGTTAAGGAAGGATGGGTTGAGGCTGGTGAGGGTAAAGACTTCTTTGCTGCTGATTGAATAGCTGTTAAAAAAAAACAAAGCAACAACATCAAATCCTCACTTTCCACCAGACACAGAACGTTATTCCAACGTAGTTTCAACTTCCAAATAGCGAGGTTACGCAAGTAGCTATTTATGACCTTAAGCATGAGTCAACCTGTCAGTTTTGCTTAGACGAATTATGTACAGGTTGACTCAAACGCGTCTAAGGTCCTAAATAGCTCCTTGCGTAACCTCGCAAATAACGTTCAGACTAGGAAACAACGTTGTTGCGTCGAAAACTTTAAAAGGGGTAGAAAACGTACTACGAGAAAAGGTTTCGCTCAAGATTGGCCTTCAAGAGAGATTTTCCATGAAAAAGGCATAGCATTGTCCATTTAAAAAAAATCAAGTTCAATAACTATGCCAGGATCTAGGTTTTCAACTCAGTAGGCACACAACGCTGTTCCAACAGTTTCAACGTCCAAATAACGTTCTGATGTTGAAACAACGTTGTTTGGACGTTACAACAACGTCCCGTGACCTGCTGAAGGAAAGCACTTACATGGTTTAGTATCTTTCTTGAGGGAAGTGACGTAATCTTTATAGAGATCACTTAGGCTCCATTGAATGGTACACCCGACCAAGGTGAAATAAATGAGTAGACGTAACAGCCTCATTTCCATTTCACATATTCAACAAACCATCACTATGGTAATTAAGAAAATAAACAATTCATTAAACATAGTCACAAATACAGTCGGCATATATACAGTTAAAGTTCATTACAGTATTTATTACCCGAGTGAGAGGGAAGATATCAATTGAAATTTATATTGAGCTTTATATACAAACTATTTTGGAGAGCAATACCGATCTGATCAGCATGCACGCAAAAGTTTATGGGCATTTGCAGCAAAAACTATATTGCAAATTAAAATAACTCATAAGCCTCAAGCTGCTAGTAACACCCCACAGTAAAAAGATTCAATTTTGCAGACCTGCCCTTTAAGACTAAAATAAAATGGTCAAAAACAATGTTCAAAATATCAAAACAATGTTCAAAATATCAAAACAATTCTGACATATCTCGACTCCACCTGGCTCCAACCAAAATTAAAATTATAATTAGTTCCCTTTGTCTCTCTTACTACCCATTTAGTATGGGTTGGGTTTGAAAAACATTTAAACAAACTTGATGTTTCAAAGTTTCTCCCGGGCGAACACAAAGTTTGAACATAATGAACAGATAATAATAAAAGAACCCTAATTACCAGAAAACAAAGCCAAAATCCACCTACCTCTTCTATTACATAAAAAATAGTGACAATAAATCAATAATCAATAATCAATAATTAATAACCAAAAATCAACAAATTTAACCAATAAGGTTACATATAATTATCAAAAAAATAATAATTGGTAGAATTTCCGATTATTGTAGCCTCATTTGTTTGTGGTGGTAGAGAACTCTACTGGAACACATCTTCTGTATATTCTTTTGTTTTGTGTTCGTTCAACTGGAACAATTCTTATTAAATCGTGTTTCTTTTGAAAAGCGATAATCAAATGAATTCGAACATTCGAACTACTTAAAAATTCTTCTAAAAAAGTAGGTTTAGCTCTTGTTACTTATTTCTTTACTATCAAAAACATCACATAACAAAAATCGTCGATGTGTTAATCCTGTTCGATATTAACCCTTAAATTGATTAGCCAGTTTGCAGCTGGATACCCTGGCTAACACTAGGCAAAGACTATCCCAGGGATTATAGGGCAGTTGAAAACGAATAATAAAAGGAAAATAGGAAAATATTGAGATGAAAATTCCAATAAAACGATATTAACTTTGATAATACACTTTATATTTTAAACAAACAAAAAAATCATTAAAACTTTAAGAAACCCAAAAAAAATCACAAAATAAGTTAAAAAGTATAAAATAATGAAGCCGAAAATCTTTCAAAATCCTCATAATAACTACGTTTTACAAAATATTTTTTTAATTTTATCGATTAATAAATTCCCGCTAAAAGAACAGGTTGGACAGAAGCACAAAATTTTAATGAATAAGAACCTTGATTTAACGACCCTCTGTTTTAAGTCCTTTTAACGGAAGGTTACTGTAACACACAAATTTACAGAAATAGCTATACAAATGTTTAATTCTTTATATAAGAGATAATAAAATCCATCGTGCAATATGATCATCTAGGATTGGTGTGCTTTCTTCCTTTTGGTGAGCGAAATTTAGCAAACCTTCAGGGCCTGAAAATAGATAAATGATTGTGATAGACCAACCAAATTGGCTCAATTTCAATATCTTTCAAATCATTGGAAGGAACCAAATCAGTCAAGTTTCAATTAGACATTAGACTTGGACATTAAATTTAGCTCTCTTTTTAAATAAGGAGGATCATCCAAGGAACAAATCTACCAAATCCAATCATTTCTCGAGTCTCTAGACCATTTTAAACACTCGCTCGTCACGGTCAATTTTATACCGCAACCCAGAATCCCAGGGCGAAATAATGTAAATTTTCATATAATAAAATCAAGTCTACTAAATTTCTGCCAAATCAAACGATTTTTAGACTCTTCTTCTAAAGTAGGACAGACAGAAAGACAGACATTGTCAAATTCTAGCTCCACTGAAGTTTAAGAGATAAGATGAGATAAGATGTGTGAGATTGTTGAGGTTTGGTGTGAGATAAAACTAAAAGGATATATCTGAAACCCAAAAACAAAACAGTGAGCTAAAGGCATACCCATTAAAGATTTTTTCTAGATTGCGACAAGAGAGCAGTCGATCCTGGACAATATTGAGTAGAGGTTTTTCTTACCTTGCAAATGGTGTCCGGTTGGATTTGTTGAACAACCAATTTAATCAATTCATCTCCATATTCAGTGATCAAAGCATCACACTGTGAAAGAAACAATTTAAGCAACTGACATTATTAAAGTACACTTTCATTTTACGTCTTCGAAAAAACTTGTTAGGGTTTCATTCTTTAAGTGGAGAAACTTTGTAGAGGAAAAGAATTCACGAAGGTTTTTAAGATCAACTTTCGCGAAAAAGTGTCAAATTCACGAAATTCGTGAAAATTTCGCTCCACTTTGGTCACAAGTGGAAAACATGGTCATAGTTACTATCATATTAAACAGCATATTTCGTGCGGGAAGCGCAGAATTGCCTTTGTAAACAAGGAGAAACAGGAGTAACTTTCTCGAAATAAAGTATTGGAATTATCTTTTTCGGTCAGCTTAATCTACTAGCAACATTGTTACGACAAAAATCTACCTCGTTTTCAATGGCAGCAGGGAGATGACTGCAAAGTGATTTGACTTCGGTTTTAATTTCATCTTCGGTCGTTTTTTCGGTCAAAACAGAATCCAAGTATCCAATAGCTGCCTGGCAAACCTCACATTCTACTGGGTTGGTTTTGACTGCAGGAAATTAAATGAAACCAGAAATATAATGTCTAAAATATATTCATTATTATATCGGGTGAACCAGAAGTTAACAAGTTTAAATTGATACTGCGCGAAAACTATTTGATATTTTCGCCGAGTTTTCTTTTACCTGAAAGCCAAAAGGTTTACTTAAAATTTTATGTATAATACATCTTCGTAGATCAATTGGTTCAGATGTGTACATACTTTGCAATTATTTATACCAAGTTTGCACTTTTCCGCGCTTACATACAAGAAATATATAGAGATGGTCTATTCCCAAACGATATCATGCAAGGAATTAAGGAAGTTTTATGTTCAAAATGGCCAATCTGGTTTGTCAGAGAATTAAAAAAAAGGAATGGTTTCTGTACAGTTTGCTTGGTAATAACTGATGCAAACACGCCGTATGTTTTCATCAGTAATACTTTCACACCATATGGAAGGATGTTGGCTTACCAAGTAATGCCTTTTGCAGCAAATGCTTTTTCAATGCAGAAGAACAAAATCCCAAGTACTGAAAAGGATTTGAGAAAGTATTTTTTTAAGGGAGTGAATATGTAAACGCCCTTCGAAAAAAAACAAGAAGACTTTAAAAACAAATAAAAACCAAGAAGCAAACAGAGTACCTTTGGTCTGGGAATTAAAAACATTTATCAGAAAAAGCCTCAAAATCGAAACGTCAAAGTCTAAATCAATCATTAATAATAAGATCAAAGGCAAAATGTCAATATTAAAAAGGGGGTGACAATCGATGTTTAAAGCCAAGACGTTGACACAATGTAAAGAAAGCAATGTTGGAAGTCAAAGACAAACACATGAAGATGACCTACATGACAGATAGTTTGTGCATCTTCAGTGCGTACAATGTTCACAAGTTGTGGCAAATACCGGTTGACCACAATGACACACTGTAAAGAAAACATTCGTTGAAATATTTCATTTCAAAGTCTGTAACACTGCAGAAATAAACACACAGATAATTCATTTTCCAATTTGAGATCAAGTCAATCTTTAGTACAAAGTCTCGAAAAGTCACTCGAATAAAAGAGACAAATTTTTCTTGATGCTTCGTTCTCCAAACTTGTTTAAGAAACTTTACTAGAGAAAACTTGAGTGGTCTCAAACTGGCAGGTCCACAACTTCACATCAGGATTAAGAATCCTTAGAGAAATGAAAAAGACGAAAGATGAAAAGGGAAGACACAAAAGAGTGACAAGGAGGTAAAACACTAAATGCTATATAATGTATCCCAATAGAATACTTCTATCAATTCCAGAGACTTTATCACGTAAAATGTAGAATGGAGTCAGGGAGACTTTATAGGAATCATAGATATAATTATAGATAATTCCTTTATACGACAGATAGTGTGGTGAATGAAAGTTCATTATGAAAGTATTACTGAAAACTATATGTTCCTTTTTCTTTTTATACCTCATCATTCAAGTGTGTTGGTAATTTTGAACACATTCTTTCTAGCGCTTTCAGTATCTCATCTTCCGTGCTGTTATTTTTGAGGTCTTCTACCAATTGTCCGACAAAGAAATCACACACTGAACATGCCTCTTCGGACACTAGTAAATGGTTTATATAATGTATTGAGCTTGTTGTTGATAAAATTCAAAAAAAAATTCTCACGCCTTCAAACTTTAAACGACAGACGTGAAAAATAACGTCAATAAAGGGCGGCGTAAAAGAAATGACGCGTCTTTTGACGATAACTGGAAATTTCACACTGCGTTTTATACTGCGTTGACTTACAGGCAAAACAAGCGCGGAAAAGTGTCAATATGGTAAAAACAATTATACTTTTGATCTTTTGATTCCATATATGGTATCAGGACAGGCTTTTACAGGGAGGTGAAATATCATACCCGTTAAAATTAACTAACGGTTATTTATTGGTTATGAACTAATAAAGCTTACCTTTAGAGTGTGATGAGCTGCAAACTTTCAAAGCCTAAAAAGTAAACGTTATCAATTGTATATCAAAGTGGTTAAAAGCTTCTCGCAATTAGCTTACAAAATATTGGGAAAGAATTGACTAAAATAAAAGCTTGGGAAGCTAATCAAACAAGAGTTGACGCATTGTTGACAAGTTCTATAAATGTTTCATACTTAGAAATACCAAACAGTGGAGAGTTCATTCTGTTCCACTATGCAATAAAAAAGAGAAAAAAGAAGAACTTTTACATCACAGATGGTGGTTGGGTCAAGTTCTCTGACCAGCAATTGTACCAAGAAGTCGAGGTTGGTGTTGATTAAGGATTCACACTAAAAGAATAAAAAAATGGTCTAGTCTAAAATTGAAATTTGAAGGATGACCTCTTTAACATTTTCTCCAGGGTTTTAACAACCACTCTCACTCAGAAATATTAACACACATGGTGTTTCATTTATCTGTTAACCTTATTTGAAAGTCAACACTCTCCGTCAAAATTTATGCGTAAACTCCGCCACAATCTTTATTGTTTGGTCAGGTACCAAGGTAATTTCAAAGACAGTAAATAAATCCAGCACGGCAATCAAAATTCCAGACAGTGGACGGGTTGAAGGACAAATCAAAGTTACTGAGCAGACACAGAGTAGGGAAGGTTTAATTGATATGATAATAAAAATTCAAGACAGTAGACGGGTTGAAAGACCAACCAAAATTACTTACTTGACCAGATACAGAGGAGGGAAGGTGTACACAAAGGCTGTCTAGTGCGGATTTAATATTTTCTTCAGTTCGATCTGACTTCAATTGATTGTCCAAATAAGTCATGGCATATTTACAGAATTCACATGTCACTTCACCTTTGACGGAACTCTTCACGACTGTGTAAAAATAAAAGAAAATAATGTTATTGGTAATATTCACCGGTCAGAATTGGTGTAACAAGAACATTTTAAGAGCCCATTTCGCCAAGATGTTTACTGTTATTAAATGACTCGCTTATCCAAGATGTAAATATAGTCATTATATCGCATTGCCTGTCAGAAATGAGAGGCATTTGTAAGGCATAGGACACCCACTTTTAATGAGTTTTAGAAGTCATTAACAAATATGAAAAGATGAAAGAATGATAAATGCCTTTGAGAATTGAAATAAAATAAGATTGTATTAAGCAAGATGTTAGTATCCAAAATCATCTATACTCTTTGATAGTATACTAGATCATTCAAGGTAACTGTGTAGAAAAAACAGGGACATTTCTAACATCCGATGGTGTCCGCTAATAGGAGAGTTAGCTGTACCACATTAGTTTAATTTAAAACAACGAGGAAGTCAAGACCTGGTGTCAGAGTATTGAACGAAATTGAATGAATTAATCAAACTCTAATTTTGTTATCATATTGACCATAGGATGTCATAAATCTTTCTATACCTTTACGTGCTGATGAACAAAGTTTCAGTTCCTGAAAAATAAAACAAAGGATTGTACCGTGCTTCTTTGATTAAATAATGTGCCAAACAAATTATGTTTAACGAAAAGCTAGATAAATTATGTCATGTAGAGTATATATAACGTTAGGCGAGACCAATTTAATTAGTTGTTTTACGGGCCCGACCGACCCATATTTTTGGAAAAGTGAAATAAAA
>JAUJPO010056515.1:0-14112 GCA_032270745.1 Tiaropsis multicirrata
ATTTTCTTTCATCTAACTTATTCGGTAAACCCCGAATCCCCCGGAAACCTCTGGATACCCCCGGAAGCCCCCGAACATGCCGGAATCCCCCGGAAACCCCCGGAACGCAATCTAACCTATGTCAACCTCCGGATCACCCCGGAAATTTACGGGGGATTCCGGGGGTCGTCCAGGGTCGTCATGAAACGGGCCTACTGAAATGGATGATAGGGTGAAGTAACAACACATGATACGTCGTCAGTCTGAAAAACCAAGCAAAAAAATAAGACTGCAAAAAATGATCTTAGTAATATTTTACTGACCATGTAGTCTCCTGAATCGCGGGGCCTAATAAACAAAATGAGTACAATTAACAATTGTAAGAATACCTAGCTATAGTCCAGTAGAATTTCGAGTCAACCTAGAAATAATTATTATGGAAACTTATTCTAGCTATATTGGAAAGATAATTTTATCAGCTTTCCAATATGATTGATTTAAGGGAAGAAAAGCCAAAAAGAATCTACATTATATATATATACTGTGTTACTGTTCGTAACAAATTAATTTTTCGTCTATGTATATTTTGAGGCTTCAATCTTTTCATGGTTATCAGAATATATTGGGCTATTCCATTTTAAAACCAGGGGTATTGACAAACCTTTTTTACAAGACCCCCTGAAAATTTTCAACATCAACTTACTTGGATATGGGGTTTTCACCCCTTGGAAACATATTTCTTTTGTTGATTTTCAGTGATTTTCTCAAGCAAGAGGCTGGAAAAATCTATGGAGTGTTATTGACCCCTGGAAATCTTCATGAATCCCTTTGGAAATTTTTTGAAAGTACTAAATACCACTTGGAAAAAAAGAGGTGGAAACCCCCTGGAAAAGTTTGTCAATACTCCTGTATGGACTAAAAATGGAATAGCCCATTGCTTGGTTTAGTCAATAATATTACAGTTTTGTTTGCTGCAATTAACTTGGCTTGAGTGAGTTTTCTAAAACATTTTTTAGCCAAATATCTCTCTTATGCAACATGTTGGATCATTTAATTTTTGATATGGTTCCCTTTTGTATAGGAGGTATATATATAAGAACTTTTCATCAACTGAACGCAATGGGTGGAAAAACTGTCTAAGTGGAAGCAGTCTATTAGAGACCCGAGAGTAAGCGAGTCATTCAAAAACGTCAATGCTCACGGCAAAATTATATAGACTGCATCGTCTTTTCCGAATCTGAGTGCCTAAGAGATTCCCTTCCATTTTGGAAAAATCATTAAATGATAAGTTATGGAATCTTCTTGCATCGTTAAGACATTTGACGAGTGAAACAATGGTTTAGAACAACGAAATACAAATTTATAAATGCCAAACAGTGTAAACGTGACCATAGTATACCATTGAAATCTGATCTGAATCAAAATGGAATAATCGCACTATTTGCTATCTTCCCTATCTATCTAGCGCTGCCATTTATCAGATTTATTTTCTCTAGGGGGTACGCATAGGCACATTTGACTAAGTTCAGTTTCATATATGGAAAAATATTTTGAACATTAGATAAACCAAAAGCCATTTCATTATGATTTTACCATGTTAATTGTTTATATGACTGTTAGAGAATGTTTTTCATTGCTTTTATTTCTTGTTTCCCCACGTTTCTAAGTCGTTTCACCTCCTTCCCCCGTTTCACCTTGTTTCCTCCTGTTTCCCCCCGTTTCCATGTCGTTTCCCCCCGTTTCACCTCATTTCCACCCTTTTCTTGGGTGTTTAGTAACTTCGATTTCCAGTCAAGGAATAAATATTAAAACAATTTAAAATCCCGTAAAAGCAGGTGTTTTTGTCTCTTCTCTTTGTCATAAAGTCTTTAAATTGCTCTAAAAATCTTTTTCATCGGTGAAATTACTTGAAATTTTCAAGAGTTGTAGAAAAATAATATTTGAACAATTCGATCCAGCACCATTTTGTTCTTCTTTTCTTTGTTCTTAATAAAAAACTGAAAACTGACAAATTACTTGAAAAAAAAAATGTCCGAACGAAGGAGTTATGATGTTGGAAGAGTCGTAAAAGTCATAATTACCAAAAATTTGCATGCACTCCATATGGGGAATAAATTTGTTTTTTAAATATGACTTGAACTATAGACTCAACAACAGTGTGTATTAAACTATGGTATAGTGTTTAAGAGTCTTGTCTGATTTGATGTACAGAGTATTGTATTGTTTTATAAACCTGTTTTTTTGTAAACTACTTTGTGATGAGTCGACACTATTTTTAATTTTGATAATGTTATGAGGACACTTTTTTGGATGGATTCTCTGACTGACTTTGTTTGTTGTCAATTAGAGTTGGATTATTAAGTTTAGTAAAAGTTTAGTTCAAACTTAATCAAACTATCACAATTTTAGCTCCAAATTGAGCTCGATTCAGTCAGAGAATCCATTCAAAACTGCGTACACTTAAAAGTTGTAACATAAAATAGACCCATTTAATATGTTGTGTTTGCAAAATATCAGGTTCATGAAACCATGCTATAAAACATTTATCATGAGAAAACTTTTATCATATTTATTACAATGTGAAACATTCACAAATTCCAATGGTGTGAAAGCAGTTGCAATTATCTTTCTGTAGACCAATCATTTTCTGTTGAAATGGAAAGTTCAATTAGTTTGACTATAAAATCGAACTCTTGTTGTTCGATTAAGTTCAACAAAGTTCGACTTTGACAGGCCATAATATCATCTTTGGAACCACTTGAGCTATCACAACGTATTAGTAGTATCCAATATAAATTATGATGACAGGACGGACCTTTGCAGTCTATGCTCTAGATTACGCAAATTCTACAGGCTAGTCTAAGTCTGGTGAGTCGTTCAGAATATATATACTTGGCATATGAAAAAATAACATAATGCTTATTTCATACTTCATAAAAGATATTTTAAATATGTTTATTAATGGATAAGGATTAAAATTAAAAACATAATGGCTGAGAAAAAGATCACTGGAGAAAGATCAAAAGGGCGACGTCACAAAAAGTCCGAGATCAACATGGCTATGTTTTTATTTCAAGCCTCCTACCAAGGAAATTACCAAGACCTTCAAGAAGTTCTATACTCGGATAAAATAAAAAGTGAAAAGAAATTTGTTGTATTGAACGCTAGAGCAGCAGATGGAAATCCAATTCTCATAAACTGTTTACAAGGCTCCGGACAAGTTAAAGAGGAAAAGGATTACTTGGAATGCATAAAAGTTTTAGTGTCAACTGGTATACCGTTAGATACGAAAGACGCTCAGGGGAAATCGGCTATACATTGGTGTGTAATTCTTGACAAGTATGAAATTTGTGTTTACTTGTTGCAACAAGGTGCTGTTTTTGAATCAAGTAAAATTTCACCACTTCACATTGCCATCAGCAAGAAATCTGTGCCTTTCGTCAAGTTGCTTTGCGAACATAAAGGGGATAGTGAGGTATGTTTAAAATATATAATATTCATTTAATTGATTGAGTCAAATCATGTCAAATCAACCAATTAATTTGTTTTTTGTGCAACCTTTGAGGTTCACTCGGGTACGAAAACAGGAAAATGCCTATAGATTTTCGAGACAGAATTTGGCTAAAATATTCCAAAATGTTATATAAAAAGACCTAAATATATGATTTATACTTTAGATTTTAGAAAGAAATTATTTGCTAAGTGTTAGTGTGTTATAGGATAATATCAAGCAGTAAAAACGCAACGTGTTACGAATTTTCAACGGTAGTCTTTGTCATTTAAAAATTATGAAAACCCTTTTGCTATTACAATCATAGATATTGGAAGAAAAGGACGAAGTAGGGAGAACACCTTTATGCCATGCTTTACTCATAAACAACAGCTTGCAGATATTCAAAGAATTATTATTAGATGGTTGCGATTCAAATGGACAAATGGCAAATGGGAAAACGCTCATCAGCCACATAATTGAAAACGACATGGCTGACTTTCTGGCATGTATTTTAAAGGTAAAAGGAACAATACTGTGCCGAGACTTAGGCTATAACCAAGACTTACCATAACTTTCAGAGGTGTAGTATAAGTGTAGTACAAGAAACATCATTATAGTCGTGTTTTTCTTTATAGGAGATCATTTAATGAAGATTATGATATAAAGATTTAAGTTATGGCCTTATAAATTCCGCGTTACCGGGTGACGATTAAAAAACTCATGCTGGAGGCTGAAAGTTTTTATAGTACGTGATAGTGTGTTTCAGTTCAAAAACTATAATTTTGTCAAAGATGTTTGTTTGTTTGCTTTTTCAAAATTTTCAGAAATTCTCACACCATTCTAAAGTTCATTATTTCTTTTCGGCCGGGTGACCTTAAAAAAATTTCTCATCCGGCCGGTACCGTGGAGACGAACTTTTTTTAGGGTTGGGGCCTTAATTCCGTTTTTTTGGTTTTTAAATATTAATAGAAAAAACTTTTTCTTCTTTTTCCAGTACAACGTCAATCTTTTCCCACACGGTAGGAATCGTTTCAATCTGATCCATCTGTCGGCCATCCAAAAGAAAGCGGACACCTTGAAAGTTTTGGCACAACATTGTTTGATAGCCGATATGGAATCAGCGGACCATTACGGGAAAACCCCTCTAATGCATGCAGTTGAAAACGATCTCCCTGAAAATGTCATGGTTTTGCTAGCTAAAGAGGTATAAAATTATTCTGTATAGATCTTTAAATGTTTTGTTTTGTTTATGACACATTCTTCTTGGTTGTTTTTTCTTCGGCAAGTTCAACCTTAATTGTGATAATCATTTGCCAACATTTTTTTATATTTTTTTGCAGGTTGATGTCCTTATGATCGATTGTGAAGGAAATTCCGCCCTACATCACGCCAGTCGTAACTCATCTCACACCATAGTTGAAATGCTGGTCCGTAACAACGCCTCTCTGCTTCAAATCGCCAACAAAGTGCAACGCTTTCCATTGACCAATGCTGTGGTAGCGAACAAACAAGTTATAGTGAGAGCACTACTGGATCACGGTGCATCTGCAGATGTTAGAGATGGTGAAGATCATTCACTCATTCATTACGCGGCTGGTACGATATTTATGATTTCTTTTTTCGATTTTTTTTACTTGCAAATTTGTTAAAAATTTCGACATTTTTGGTTGCTTATTATTGCACTTTTTCAGTAAATTTTTTATCATTTAATAAATCTCCATTGCTCATCAACTTTTTCATCGTTGACAATTATTACTTCCCTAATTCTCCCCTGTTGGGTTTCATTGGTTGGCACCACAAGGTGGTTAAATGAATTTCTTAGTTAGTCAGGATATCCCCTTGTTTCCTAACGGAAAGAGCACCCGAAAAATTTGAATAATTAGAAATACTTTCATGGAAATTAATTTAACCTTGATCAAACAGCACTTGCTTTTGACTATGGAAAGTCATATAACTTAAAAATTTCATTCCATCCCATTTTATTTTAGAATATTCATCGACCTCATGTTTGGCAGATCTGGCGAGTGTTGGACTAACCTTGAACGCCCCAGACAATCATGGCGTCTATCCTATTCATTACTCCGTGCGACTAGATACCAGTGATGCAAGCAACACCAGTGCTAAAATCCATTTCTTGAAAACACTGGTTGCCATGGGAGCTGATTTATCGGTTGCAGATGATCAAGGATTGCAACCCATCCATTGGACTGTATGCATGGGTATGTTTTCACTACTTATTCTTTTTATAGCGTTGAGCTGTTCCAGAAAAAAACATGTAAGTGAGATAATAAGCTTTTTCTCATAATTTACCCCCGGACAACAGTTTTACCCCTGGATAATCGTTAATTTGTCCCCCGGACATATCACAAATTTGCAGAGCCGATCTACGTTACCGTATAAAATTTTTACTGAAACCTGGACAAATTTCTCATTAAGTTGAAATTTAGCACATAGGTACGTCTATATACTTGACCACAAAGAAAAAGCCATATTGATGGGTATGTGACTATAGGGGCTTGAACTTTGATATTTTCATGACATTTGACAGGATTTACAGAAGCACTGAAGATCTTGTTGATTGAAGATGCCGATGTGAATGCTGTTACAAAGATTGATAAATATTGTGGTAGGTTTATATGATGTCATTAATTTTATTTTATTTTTAAGGTAGATTTTATTAAGGGTAAAGAACATCCTTGCCAGTCCTTGCAAAGTTTTCATACACACAGAACTTCTAGATCAAAAAATATCAAGCGTTGCACAGAACACACCAGTCAAAAGTGCTTTGGGATCAATAGGATTAACATAATTAACTTTGACATGCTTCATTTCTGAATTTTCTGATGACAGAAAATATATGATTAATAAGTTGTTTAATTTTTAACTTAAAGAAAAGTAATTTTCTCTATTAGAACACCCAAAAAAACGGAATTGTTTTCCTTCTTACCTAGGTCTATTATATATAAAAACATTATTTAAAACAAAATCCAAAACGTCCGTTTTTTTATTAGGAGCGTTCCCGTAATTGTCTTGCTAAGTTATACTTTGCCGACCAATCGATTTCTTTTTCAATTTCAGTGTTACATCTAGCCTGTAATTGCGTGCAATTCGAGTGTATGGAGCTGTTGCTGCTACAACCCTCCATTTTTATTGATCAAGTGGACGGACAGGGACGAACCGCTCTTTTTACAGCCTGTAATCTCAAAGACCAACGGTTTACAGAGGCTCTTCTACAAGCAGGTGCCAATCCCGACCATCAAGACAAAGAAGGAAAATCGTGAGCAAATATTTATTTAAGTTACGTCTTCCTCTATCATCTAAATTAAAAAAATATTTTGTCTAGACGTTGTCAAACGTCCAAAGTCTTTTTTGGGTCACCGGGAAGTACTACCTATTGTGCCAATTCAAAACGTCCTTTTTTCAAATTTTGATTTTTGTTTTTCTAATAGACCTTTTCATAAATTACGCCACGACCAACGACTGCCTTGTTTTGAATTGAGCTATGGTAACCGAATCCCAAGGGAGTCTCGTGAGACATAATCACCTTGGTAATTGATTGAAAAACGAGGCAGTCGTGACGTAATTTATGAAAAGGTCTATTACAGAAATCGGTTCAAAGTTTATAAATCCATTTTTTGCGTCTTTGTTGAAAATTTTAAATACTAAAATTTGAAAAAGATTTCATGTAATTTTATCCAAAGACTGATTTTGCGTACTATGCATGGCTTCACATGAGTTTTTAGGTAACCCCTAAGGGACTTGGTAAACGCTAAGAGACTAGGTAACCCCCTGAAGGACTAGGTAACCCCTAAGGGACTAGGGAACTCCTAAGGGACTAGGGAACTCCTAAGGGACTAGGTAACCCCCTGAAGGACTAGGTAACCCCTAAGGGACTAGGGAACCCCTAAGGGACTAGGGAACCCCTAAGTGACTAGGGAACCCCTAAGGGACAAGGTAACCCCTAAGGGACTAGGTAACCCCCTGAAGGACTAGGTAACTCCTAAGGGACTATGTAACTCCTAAGGGACTAGGTAACTCCTAAGGGACTAGGTAACTCCTAAGGGACTAGGTAACTCCTACTTTAAGGACCTGAATAAACCCCCCGCTTATTCTTTTTCGAAATATTTTCAATCAAGGTGTAAATCAGGTGTAAAACTCTAGATGTTACTTTTCACTGTTTTCGGACCCCTTCCCCCATTTGTTCAGACCCTATTACTCGGCTCCTTAGAGTAAGATTTAGGTAACGCTCAAAGTTCTGAGATTTTTAAGGTACCCTCTAAGATTTGTAACTCTTAACTTGGACCAATTTTTCCAACATTCTTGTCCACTACAAGAAAGTTTTTTCTTAGCAAAAAAAACGAATTCTAAATAAAACCATGACTAACGAATCAACCATTTTGAAGGTGAGGGGGTCAAACAAAGTAATCTGTTAGATCAGATGTAACAAGTAATGAGAGTAAGTAACTCCTAAAGCTCCAGAGAACCCCTGAGATACGAAACAACTTTAGGTGACACAATAAGTGAAGCCATGTACTATATAAGGATGTAGATATTGAATTATACTCCGAGACTATCATAACTTTGGATAATCAGTCTGTACAATCTGTCATTTCCTCTCTAATTCACCATTTGCATATTTTGCAGACCAGCACACGTAGCAGCAACAAATATATCGGGCGATTCTTTGTGGTTGTTATCTTTGAAACGTGCAAACTTTGAAGCAAAAAATAACAAGGGCGAAACACCCATTCATCTGGCATGTAAAAATGCTGACGATGGTAAGTTAGTAGCACCTTATAGATTTCGTTTCTTCAAAAAATCGTAAAATTGGAATTTTAGAAAACGCAATTTTTTTTCGACAAATATTTCACATACAATCAACGTCAAATGGTTGTAGACTTTTTAAAATAGCAGAAAATCAGCAGTAAAACAGTATAAATGCCCTTTTGAAAGTGATATGTTGGCAACTGGTAGCAAAAGCTGACCTTTTTTACATCAACCTTGAAGGAAGGAGCACATTTCTAAAAGACTATTGACCTTTTGACCTTGATTGTATCTGCGTCAGGATTATCAAAAACCCCATTACGGAATTCATTTTTTGGCTAAATAGTTGTTGAACAGCCTATTTGTTGCGCTATGTTGTTTTCACTCTTTCCCTTAACCCGTAGACTCTGTAGTGTTTTGGAAAAAGTGAAAATTTTCCACAAATGTTTTACAGAATGATCAAACTTCAAATGACCGTCAAGGCTGATTAGCTTGAGAAATATACAAAGATTTTGGTACCATTGCATTGGAAAGCTCTTTTCATACTCTTGCAAGAAAAGCATTCGGTTTGTATGTCTAAACATAAAGTGGTTTTGGAGTATAGCCAAATGATTGGGGTCCAGTAAAACTACCTTTTCAGGATGCTTTCTTTGGGCTCTAATGGATAATAAGTAAAATATCGTTCATTTTGTTTTTAGCTTGTTTACGTTTTTTATTAACACGACGTTGTAACGTTAATACGACATTGCCGAACGGCTTATCGACACTACACATCGCCGTCAGTAACAGATGTCCAAACAAAGTCAACTTGCTTTTACAACACGGTGCAAAACGAAATCAAATATACTATGGAGAGGTGAGACTGTTAAGAAAATTATAAAATCTGTGAAAAAGTTTCTTCGTGTAATAAGAAGAAAATCCTAGCAGCTCGTTAACATAGTTCTGAAATCCTGTGCAATAAACAAACTGAAAAAAGTTTTTCAGTTTTGATTAAATTTTTAGTCGTATGAACTTAAAGTCTGCAAATTGATTATCAGTAAAACTATGTAGAAACCAGGACAATATGACTTATTTAATTTTTCTTTCCTCCATGTCATCCTGGTTTCTACATGTTAACTGTTTTTACTTTAGTCTTTAGTCGCGATATTTCATAAAGGTTGATTCTATTTTTCAGACCAATACCATCACTCCTTTAGACGTGGCTTTGGAAAATGCAGACCACAAGTGCATCAAGTTGTTACAGAAATATGGAGCTCGCACGGCTCACTACATTTTGACGCAAGCGGCCAACTTGATTCGAACCACGTGGAAAAATTACCATAAACGAAAGGTGAATCGAGGAGAAGCTGTCCCACTTGCCAACAGTAGTAGCATATACACTTCTTCGAATGCAAGTGAAAGCGTTAGCACAAAAGGTATGACTATTCTAAGATTATGAGCCCTTTTATGAATGAAAAAGGATATTCTGAAATTTTTACAGTAGGGCTTTCTATAACACGGTCGTCTGCTGAGATCGGTTTCCCGGTATCACAATATTTTCACTTTAATTTCTACTGGTTAATGAGATATGCGCATTCGAAGTTTGATCTACCGCTCACTTTACTGACCAACATCCGAACATTTGAAATATTGTAACAAACAATTTATAACAGTAAATTCCGCAGCATTTGTCATTTTTTACGTAAATATTTAAACAAATTTCTTCGGGCGTTATTTGTCAAGTTGATTTAATTCTATAAAAATAATCTATTTAGCTGTTTTCTATCGCAAATGTTTGTTTGTTTTCACCGTTTTTTGAGAGTTTTGCATTATTATAGAACTAACTCAAAGTGTGTTGTGAATCTCGGGTGCAATTTTTACAAACACAAGAGTAAATTCTTATTTTAGATGGGAACTTGTCTATTTCAAATCTCAAACTGGTTTAAAAGTAGACCGGTCTAATAGCCTTGATCTTTTTTCAAGATTTTGAAGAAATGCTCAAATTGGCTGAAATCGCCTTTTGTTTTTATGTACGAGTTTAATTTCGTGCAATTTGATTGGTTGAATTTCTCAACTGTCATTTTTGGTGGGAAATTCAAACTGTGCAATGCTATTACACGATTATTTTTTTCTCATTTGAGCTTTGTGAAATGGGGAAAAGTTAATATGAGTCCAGACTAATTCTTACTTACGTTTATCATTTTGAAGGTGTTTATCGTGAGACAAAGCAAGAAGAAGAACGAGAAGAATCTTCAGTCTACGAAAACGAATCTTCAGAAATCATGACTTTGCAAGGGAAATCAACCACTTCCAGTAATAAAGGTAAGATAACAACACTATTGTTTATAGAGCGGGTTTTTATAACTGGATTTAAAAGTTGTTCCAATTCTTTAGGCGTATAAACTCGACTGAAAACTTGTGACATAAGTTTTTTAGATTTTTACTTTTCGAATATTTTCAGGGTTTTTCGCAGCCATTTTCACGAAAAAGGCAAAAATTCGTGAAAATCGTGAAAGTTTCTGCACGCGAAATTTTGTACGTCTAAAGTAGTCTAGCGCTAGCGAAAAAGGGATAGACTCCTCGCCGTTGTACGGTCGCTACAGACAACTAAGCTTCCCCGATTAACTTAATGTTTGCTGGATTGAATTTAGCGATTCCGAATACTCGATTGTCTTGGCAAAAAAAACGAAATATTTGGGAAGTTGTAAAACTACCAAAACAGCTGGTTCCGGCCGTAATTTGACTACTAGTATGTTTCAAGTTTGACTTGACTGTATCTTCAATTAAAGATACAGTAGATGGCCCCCAGAATGTAGGTTTGTAGAGATTCAAGATTTCAAACAAAGAGGTTTATGAAATGTTCTTTTGGCTTAGTTTGTTTAGTATCAACATGAAGGTAAGAAAACCACATGGAGAATCAACTCTTCCGTAATAGCCTACATGGTCATTAAATTCTTTATAAATTTTATTCAAATCGGTCTTTTTTTATTTCCAATCCTTGATAGTAAAAGCAGTCAAAAATCAATTATAAGAACTAAAGTGTGATATGTTTTGTGGGTTGAAACCTACATAACTTTTGGAAAAATTCTTGTTTATATGTGATTAAAATGTATTTAACCTCAAATAATTTTGTATTTTCATCAGGGATACTTTTGCAAGCGAAAATTTTGCGAATATTTCGACTTCAAGCCAGTTTTCAGCGAAAGTCCCTCTCACAAAAATCTTTATGTCAGCAGCAGCAGCTGTTTTCAAATTTGGACATAAAAGGATACCATTCATTAATATCTAAAGATTTATGAAGGATTCCACGAGCAGCGACGCTAAGAATAAAGGAATTTGTGCTTATTTTTGCAAAGCTTTCTCATACTTTATTAAAAACCGTGTTATCTTTCAATGTACTCATTAAAAGTGTATAAAATTTTCTTATTTAAGGAGTTGAAATTCTCATCAACTTTAATATTCCCATGAGTGCATGCCTGAGTAATTGCTTTTTCCCAAAGCAACCAAGCAGCAATTTGCTATCAAGGCTTACATACAATGGAATAGTAGGAGTTTAGTCTCCATGTATTTTTCTTACCTCCATGGACAGGCCAATCATTTCTACATCTAAAATTAATAAAAATTGCAACGAAAAAAATTGATGAAGAAGAATTTGAAGTTCAGATGACGTGTCTACTTTGGAACAAAAAATAGATTTGCGGAAAATCTTTGTAACAGCTTCTTTGTCTCAAAATCTTGAAAATAGTGGTTTTTCGTCAGTTTTTCACTCATAATTTTCAGTCATAACTTTTCACGCATTGGGAGAGAAAGATTTTCCACAAAAGTCTAAGTAACAGAACTATTTGTGAGTACTTTAGAAAAGATCCGACGGAAAAAGCTCTTTCCCCCATCGAGATTAAGCATTTTTGTGAAAAGAACATGATTAACGTCTTTATCACGTCTTTATAAGGTCCATGCTTCATTGATTTCTTAATTACTCTTGATAAAATTAATTAAAAAAGATTTTTCAAAAGCAGTTTGTTCCTAAATACGTCAAGAAGGTGAAAACAAAAGGTTTTATGTTCAAATTCCAAAACTGATTTTTAACTATGGTCAGAGCTCTTAAATGAATGCATGAAACTGTAAAAAGAAAAGAATGACGCTGTACATCCCTACTATGTGAACAAACCTCCCTAATATGTGGCCTGATTGCCCTAAAATGCTCGCTAAAATGTTATCAGATGACCTGCCACCCTTGCCCTAATGTGTGACCCGGAAAGCCTGCCCTAATATGTGATCACACCTGCCTCGGTATGTGACCCCTGGTAAAATTGAATAGCTTAGTGAATCTGGCGTCTGGTAAGGCTCTGGAGATTCTTTGGTAGAGTTGATGCTTCTGGTGATTCCGTAGGAAGTAATGATTTTGGTAGATCTGTGCAACGAATGTTGTTTAATTCAGGAAGTCGAATACTAACATACTAACTGATCCTAAATAAGATCGAACTTTTTGATAAGATAAATGCATCAGAATCACAAGGACCATCAACTACAGCTAAAGAACCACCATAACCACATATTAGGACAGGGGCGACAGGGGTCACATATTAGTGCTGTACAAACGGTGTTTGAAGATAGAGAAATTGTAACAGATTTATTTATATTTAGTGTCCTCAGTTTTGAAATGTTTTCACAGATCTCTTCAAGGTGCTTCAAAAGTTAATTTGAAATATTTTTGTCTGTTTTGATGATTTTATTTGCTGTCATTTTTGTTTTGGCTACTTACGTGGGTCGAAATTTCGGTTATTTACTTTGATTGATAAATTTTTTTTCTAACCGTTATTAACCCTACTATAGTCAGCTACATAAAAAGTAGAGGGCTTGGTACATACAGGCTACTACTATGGAACTGTATGTCAGGTTTAAAGCTTAATACCTCTCAAAAATGCAGGCTTCAGCGCAGTCAGCATTAAAGTTATTAACATAAAGCATAAACTTTTGGGCCTTTTTGGGCCTTTTTGGGCCTTTTTTAAAGGGTACAGTCAAATAAAACTATTAAATCGTGACCTCACTTTGGAGATTTCCAGGCCCTTGTCAAAAGATCTAGTTGTTCAAGTTTTAGAATCCCAGCTAAAAACATACAAACCAGTGTAAAAGTTGATAGAAACTTGTATGGATTGCTGACCTATAGTCAAACAGAGGTCATACTATCCGATAACCAGAATATTGAAAATTTCTGTCAAAAGACCAGAGGTAAAAATGGAGCAGGATATGTGACCAGGGTCAAATCGAGGTTTGTCCGGGGGTAAAGCTACTATTCGGGAGATAAAAATATGAAATCTTTTAATATCTGATTCTTCACCCCCTGGAGAAAATTTTCTCTGGAACAGCCTAATAATAAGAAACCAAAGAACACTTTCTCGAAACATTAAATTTCTTCATTACAGTACGATTAGCCAATTTCCTTCCATTTAAACCATTTTCTTAAATTTCTTATATTTGTCAATTTTGTAGAATACTAAAAATTCTTATGACGGTTAAAAGTAGGTACGGTTAAAAGTGCCCCCCCCCCCTTGCATTCTTTGAGATTAATATTTATCAGATTCATGAAAGGAGAAATAAATTCATAGAAACATCAATGATTTTTCAAGGAAAGAAAAGAAATGCATCCATGACATTAAGCTATTATATATTTTATCTTATTTCGTCCTTTATATAACATTCAAAAGAATCAATTAAAACAAGTCAGGCAACAAATTTTATACTTTTTACCTTTATGAATACATCAAATTTCAGGTATGGGGAATTCAACTCCCAAGTTATTGAAGGTAATTAAAACTGTAATTAAATATTTCCCTATTATAGGGGAATATTTGTTAAAACGGTAAATTTTCTTCTTCTCCTTCTTCTCCAGTCTAACG
>JAUJPO010056526.1:0-14108 GCA_032270745.1 Tiaropsis multicirrata
ATATCCTATTGTATGATGGAACTCGATTTTTGAAGAAAATTTTTCGCAGCCGATTTTTGCCAAAAACGGCCTGAAAAGGAGGTTTTTGGGGTTTTCTCAAAACTGGTTCATTATTTTTTTCTGCTTTCTCTATTTTTTTTTCATTATTAATTTAATTTTATAACCAGGTAGGTCCACTTGTTGTGTTTGCATCCTTTGAATGTTTTCTTTGAATTTCCATTTTTTCTTCGATTTCCAATTTCTTTTCGATCATTACTGGCCTTGTTTCCAAATAACGATTGTAATATGATGCTTAAACTTCAAGAGATATTTGAGCCTTTAAGCTTTTGTTTTAGAGTTTCTAATTGTTGTTTAGGAATACAAATTAATAGTTTTTGTAATCCCAGTAATTGAAATAAAAAAGAGTATATGAGAGTGGTGGTGGATCTAACTTTGTCATCTCTTCTCAATGATTGAGGATGATTGAGAGATCGAGAGAAATATTTCGCTTTAGCTTCAAAAATAACTCCCTACGGAAATTAATTTCTGCATACGTCATTGATGAGTTTGAATCAACTTTACTTGAATTTCTTGATTTTCTTGAACTTTAAATTAGTTTTACAACGGGTTGTAAATAAGTTTGAATTGCAGTTGAATTTGGATATTAACAAATGGAAAGAAATTTTAGTTATACTGCTTGGTTGTTGGTTTAAAATCCGTATGTTACATTATGTTAAAATTATAATAAAAATTTTGTACTACAATTTTTTTTTTTTATCAATCAACAAAAGTTTATTATTTACATATTTACAGTAACATTATTAAAAACTTCGAATATATTTAACAAAAAATTTTTTAAATGATATTTCGTATGATATTTTTTTGGACTAAAAGGATCTACAGGCATGGACTTTAATTTGAGACAAATACTTGAAATTGCAACGCATTAATACCGAACTCATTTCTACCGGGTGCGACCTGCCGGTAGAATAACTCAAATTAAATACTACGCAAGCTCACACCTAGTTTATAACTCACATGTTTAAAATAAAGTAATTTTTAAATAATTTTCGGTATTAATGAGTCGCAATTTCAGGTGTTTGTCTCTTCTAAACGATAAAAATAGAATTGGCGAGATATCTCAATCCGAAAGCCCACAATAACTTGGTCTTATTTTACAGAAATTTAAATATAAATCTAAATGAAAAAAACTTGGCGATGGTTACAACGATTGGAACGAACTGGTACATTTTGGCAATGAAAAACCATGCACAACCAAGCTTTGGCAACGGTAACAAACCCTTTCAGTTATAGATTGCAGTTTACCTTATTGTTTTAAATCTGGCTTTTTGCCGTTTTTCATTATCCACAACTTTTCGATTGAAAGACATGTCTCGTTTAGTCTTAATCGCCGCTCGGTTTTTGATTTACTTTTTGGGCTTTTTTCCTTTACAGAGCACAACAAAAAGATGGATGAGCATCATAACCAATAAAATGGTAAACTCTACCACTGTCAAGAATGAAAAGCCACCGAACAAACCCAACTGACCACCCAAATCAGCAATCAAGTTCACAATGGTATAGAATTGTTCTTCTTCTATTTTACTGAATGATTTGTCCTGATAAAACAAAGAAACTGTCAGTTTGTTTTTAGCAGGATCGGGTTTTCCTGCAGCGATCTCTCTCTGTCTCATCATCTCTTGTGGATAATCTTGTGAGTAGACAGACGTTGAAAATATAGTCTCTTCGCAGGGCGGGCTGCAATCGCATTCCACCTCTCCGTCGAACCATTCTTCGAGTAAGTCATCTGAGCACGTATTACCGAATGAACAGTTCGGTACCTCTCGGTATTTATACTCCAGTGGCAAATGAGGATCCACACATGCACACTTCTCGATAATGATCTCATTTGCACAAAGCTTTGAACAGAAGCCATGAGTCATTCGATCGATACGAAAGTCAGACTTTCGATCATGGTTCACCAAATGTTTATCTCTGTTTGTCATACAAGAACCGTTTTGAAACGGATCTGCTCTGAAAATGTAAGATTTTGTTACCGCGATATCGTATTTTTGACCAGGGGCCAGTGGTATTCCTTTCTCTTCAATGTCAAATATGCTGCCCTGGACACCCACGTACATCCTCAATCCAGCGCTGAATGTGTTGTCGATGTATTTGTCTTGTTCAATGTTGAAATGAAGGTGCAATCCACCCTTATGACCTGCTCTGGTCACGAACAACGGGTTTTTTTGGTCAGCGTTGAAGAACCAGCATACACCGTACCTCCCCTGCCAATATTCACCCCATCCTAGTTTCTCATTGGTTGCAGAATCGGAGGTCGGCGTACAACTTCCTTTAACATTTCTGAAATCACACCTTTCAATGGAGTCGTTGATTCGATGTCCATATGTCTTGGGATCCTCAACATTCCCCATTGCTACCAGTGGTTCAATAGAATCGAATGTTTCGTTCAGTTGATTGAGCAATTCCATATACTTCTCTCTTATCACCATGTTTTCATTGCAAAACACAACGACTGGAAATTTCGGACGGTGTTCATAAACTACAGTCTGTTTGTTAAGCAAAGGTCTGTCCAGATACTTAATGAATAGTGGCTGTAGGACAATGAATAAAACAATGTAAGCCGCTAACATCGAGATGATCCATACCACTCTTTTCAATACCGAATTTGTGGAACATAATTGTGCATACCCGTGCGCAGATGTACCTTCTGCAAATTCGATGAGAAGCTCTTTACAATTTTTATCCTTATTGTCTTCCTTCTCCTGTTCATCCTCGTTAGGAAGTGTGTTCTTTTGATATGGCGCCGGTTGTTGGAAAAAGGACGGCTTAAAACTGATGTCGGTATTGAGGTCGTTTGATTTACCATGTTTTACAGTAATGATTTCGTTCTGTGGCATGACTTTGTTACTTCTCATCCTCTAAAATGATAAAAATGTACTGAGATTATTATATCGGAAAGCTTATGTTTATTGCCTATTCTCAGGGACCAAATCATGACTCACCCTTACTAAGTTTATGTTTTTTTTTGTTGATGATTAATTAGTAGAATTCTTCTTGAATGTGTTTCAAGATAATCATTATCTTTCAATATGTCAAAAGCCTCAAGTTGTAAATTATCAGGAACTTTGGAACACGCTAGAATAGGAAAATCAAAACGCCCTCCGCACTCTTCCATTTACACACCGCCGTAGCTGACTCAACTCGCCTCACTCCCCTCCTTATAACTGTAATGAAGCTTAATTTTCATCGACCATTTAGAGTTTTTTACTATTTAGAATTGAATTCACCTTTCTTGATGTGTGCTGTTGTTTCTTCCATCATTTTGTCCCAAATGAAAATTATTTCAAGAGAACTATTTCATAGACCAACAAAAACAAAATCTAATTTATCATTTTTCCACCCCCTACTGTGTTTTTCTTTGAAAATTACTATGGTTATGATATAACAGAAAACATTATGTTTTTGAATTGTAAATTAATCAAACTTTTGATTGTTATACAATATTGAGTTTGCTTTACCAGATTCTGAACCACACGAATTCATTCATATCCATTGCATTCATCGCATTTTTACATGATATACTCGTTTTCATGTGATGTATATTTTTTTCTAATGAATGTCTTCAATGAGTTTGCCGTAATTTATTTATTAATTTTCTATTTTTAAAATAACTCTTTGTACCCTCGATTTGCCGAATTGTAAAGTGTGAACTAGTGACAAATATCTAATTCAGCATTTATCCCCCAACTTCTTTTTACCCTAATTGTATATACACATGCTTTATTTTTGTAAGAATTCAGTTTTTTTGGTTTCATGATTAATACTCTTAAGTTATTTTCAGCCTTATTAGACAAGCTGAATCATTATGAGAAAGATTTTAGATTTATTAAGGAATAAGTTCCAAAAAATAAATTTGACCTTGAAAATTTTGAAGGTAGCATTAATCTTAGGACATTCTTAAATTTTTGGCTTATTTCATCCTGAATATTTTTAGAAAGTGTATTCTTATAAAAAAAATTCTTTTTGCGAACAATTTTCGAAATAATTTCTGTTGATCCAAATTTGTGAAAGAAATGCACTCAAATTTAAAAAACACAATATCTCAAAAATTTGGCTATAAAAAAAAAAAGTCTTTGGTATCGTTTATTTTGAGAGCTTTCGAATGGTATAGGATAATTCTTTAGCCTTTTTGTTGAAACAGTAAATCTATCGTTTTAAGCTAACAAGCTTCTTGTCAAAACTCCATACCATTTGAAAAACTCCATTATAAGGCTAAAATGATTTTTCACAACCTTGAGCCGGCACATACACGGGCAACCCCAAAACATGGTCCTTGAATCCTTGAATTTTCTGCGTTGGTCCCCTTTACAGTTCGTAAAAGAGCACCCGCTGTCTCGAAAACTTTACTTCAGAATACTTTGAAACTTTTTTTTGGTGAACAAATCCCTTAGCAGACAAGTAACAAGGTGAAAAATTTCAGTCACGTAAAAACAAATCATTTAAATCAATTAGAACCTTTTCTTTTGCTAATTAAATATAAAATTTCAAATGAGGGGCACGCGCCGATGGGAGGGTTTTTAATATTATAAACAAATATTCGTTGCTTTCAAATTAATGTAGACAGTATGAGAATATTCATAATGTTTGCTTTTAAGAAAATTCAAAATTAAACCCACGAAATCTCATGCATGCGTGCCTTGTCAAGGGTTGTGGGTTGTGAGCATTTTTGGCTACTTTTCTTAAACAAGTCATCAAGAAACCTTAAAAAAGTACAATTTTACAGAATTCTAGGAATACCACATTTTTGTCTAAAATCAAATATATTTTGGTAAAAAGATATCTCGAATATAATAAAAACTGATAAAAACGATCCCTATCTAAAACATACATCTAAAATATACAAAAATTGCAGCGCACCCAAAAAAATTAGCTGCACTGAGAATTTTCTTTCCAAAACTACAGTATAGATACATAAATAGTAAATAACACTTTCTATGTAATGCTTTAATAAATTTTCTTTTTAAGATATTTACATTGTAAAATAAACTACAAATTTCTGGTGGATTTTTATGGCCCTTCAAGCACGCCAGTCCAATTCACTATTATTTACTAGAGTGTTACGTCCGTAACTTTCTCCTTTAATCCCTTCCACGGATACAGGGTAAGAGACTCCATTTACGACTCGAGGTTCCATGGAGGCATATGATGAGGGACAGTACGTGCCTTGATAAGTCGGAAAAGAATACGGTGGGTGTGTGAGGCGGGGAGCAGTTGAGTTGTATTTGTTGTTTAAATCTTCGGGTAAACGAGTGTTGTGGTTGAGAATTTGCTTATCGGTGGATTCGATGGAATCACCCTTCATTCGAGTTTGTTCGTTGACTTCATTTGTTTGTTTATCGATGGTCGTTGCTGTTTCGCCATTGTTATTGTTGTTTATGGTGCTATTGTTGTTGTTATTGTTTGTAGCTGTAATCTGATTGGTTATTGATGATGAAATATCTGTATTCTGATTGTTATTGTTAGACGAAGATGAAGACGCGGAGTTGGATTTCCGTTTGTTCTTTTCGCTTGTTTTACGGAATTTAGCGCGGCGGTTTTGAAACCATACCTGATGTGATAAGCAAAGAAATTTAATATGAAAAAGTGAAAACATTTAAACAAGAGAAAATCCAACATAATTTGCAGATCAGTAGAACCCATATTAGTAAAAAATTTGCATGGAAATAGTAATAAGAAAATACCTGTACTCTCGCTTCTGTCAAACTGATCCTTGAAGCCAACTCCTCCCTTGCGAAAACATCGGGATAGTGCGTGCTGTCGAATAACTTTTCGAGCTCTTCGAGTTGTTGTCGAGTAAAAGTTGTTCGATTTCTTCGATGACCTCGACGTGCGTAAGGTGGCGGATAGCCGTGTGAAATAGCACTGTGGTCGGCGCCTGAACGAAATAAAAGGAAGTTTTGTTGTGAATGGTTTTGACATTTTCCGAAACTCTTTATGATATAATTTGGGACTTTCAGAATGTTATGTTTTTACCAGGTATTATAGAAGGTTTTTTTAATCGACTCTTTAATCTAGTTAGCGAGAATCGAATATTAGTGCGTGACATTTAAACCACCATTCGATCGCTCTATCTAAGTAACACCACAAAAACCAGTTTATAAAGATGTCTATCACATCTTCAAAACTGACGTTTCGGTTCCTTTCTGTCGTTAGCTTTCGCGTCAAAGAAAAGGTTCAAGCTACTCTAAAGAACATCGGATCTGTCATACAATGATGTGTATACGTATTCTCAGTCCGATAACATTGTGACAGTGTTACCGCAATAATACATAAAACAGAATGTCGCAGTATTCCTTTAAAGGATCTTATCTTAGTGTCGGATCTTTGTCATTTACCAAAACGATGACAAACGCCAAAGTTCCCATAGCAGGCACACAACATTTTACCAACATAGTTTCGACGTTCTGACGACGTTCTGACGTTGAAAGAACGTTCCGGACCTTCCAGTAATTTACCTAAATAATAATGTGGCGGCCAAAGATGTTCAGCTGAATAATTTATATATTCCATATTCGTCTCACCCCCAATTAATCAACGTGTAGTAATTCGATTGCCCTTCAAGTAATATTTCCTTCCTTGAAAATGCACTTTAACTGTTTTATTTAATTATTAATTAAAATTGATTTTGATGCAGTCAGCAGTCGTGTTTGTCGTAAAGTTGAAAATGAGAGTTGTCGTTGATCTCAAGTATGTGAAGCAAATGATGTTTTGCAAATTAGTGTCCATTCTTTTTATAACAATTCCATTATTATTATTTAAAAAAGAAACATTTTTAAGTATGTGTCAATGTCATTCTCAATCTATATGTAATTTTCACAAAAAAATTAATAATGAACATGCAGAAACCTTGAAATGAGGAATTCAATAAAAGTGGATATATAATAATAAAAGGAGTGAATTGTCTTGACGAAAATGTGGTTGAACAACCTAATCTAGTTTACAGCTTCCAACTGAACCAATTAACGTCTCGTGTTTTAATCGCTTCACATGAGAGCAAATTATTCATCAAAAACAACGAGCAGTGCAGCCTTCAATCGAATGATATAATTGATGATGACAAAATTTAAGATTTAAACTTTTTTATTTTACATCATTCAGCATTTTGAACAAATAAATAAGATTGTGACGTCATTGGTGTGGCGGCGCCAATAGGCACAGCATGAGTTCGTGACTTCAACCCTGATGCTCACATCTCTCTATGAGTATGTCGAAATGTGATACATACAACCCTATATCTAATAACATACAAATCTTTCTCTAATATATGATTTTCCGATATATGTGGCAAATTTTGGCAATGATTTTAATTTTAACCCCAAACTTAACTCACATTGTATTGGAGACCTGCTATTAATTTGAAATTAAGTATTTTCAGTTAACTTATATTAGCTGAGTCAGCAGAACGATTAAGAAGTTGGTTTGTAGATGTTAGAGACAAGGGTTTAGAAATTTAAAAAAATCCGAAACTGGTACTTAAATCTTAAAGTGTGGTTAACTATTTATATGAAACCTTTTTCTCCTTTTTAAAATCTATAAATGTTGTATACAAATCAATCCTATAAACCTAATCCAAGTACAGCTAATCGAAATCCTTTGACGATTTTGACACTATTAAACATTAGAGAGACCTCGTTCAGGAGTGAGACCTTCTTATCATTCTGCGTTTAAGAAATAGCTAGTATGAGAGACAACAATGTTCTCTACATATTTAGATTTACAAGAACGAAAAAATAGAGAGACATTCTTACCATAATGACTTCCAGCGTGCCAATAAGATGCCGGTGAATGAGAAGGTGGCGGGATGGGTGGTCCGCCTGATACCACAGCTTGTTCACAATGGCGTTGCTGGTGTGAAGGGGACATTGCTGATAAGATACCATCTACACTGTAAAACTGATGACATGGTTGATTATGCATCATTATTCGCATCTGTGAACTTATTGTTGTCAATTTAATTGGTTCTCCTGGAAAAAAAGGAATCAATTTTGTTTATAAATCAAGGAATTCCGTACTATTTCCAATACTTTTATTTGTTTTGAGATGAGGTTGTGAAATTCTAAAAGTGAACATCTTAAATAATTTAAATAATGCTTCTTGTAGCCCAAACTTAAAATATAGTCACACAAATTAATGTCTTCATTAAAAGAAAATACTTAATTGCTCTAATTCATCTTTAATACATTCCTTTATTGTCACAAGTATCCCTATTTTTAATAAACGCACATACTGAGCGTTTACCCAGTTTCCGAAATTAATTTCATTTCTCGCATAACACACAAGAAGTACACTTTGAAAGTCGCTCTGCATGTTCCATTCATGCTACAGACGATATGGATAAAAGATCATTCGTTTTTCCAACAGCTCAAAACACAGGCTTTCAATCAAATTAAACTTTTTCTCCACGTGATATGTGTTGCAACCCTTTGGGGCCTTTGGGCTTTAAGACGATTTACGAAAAAACATGGGTCCAAGATACTTATTTAAGGATTGATTTTTGCTAACGATGTACTTTCTTTCTCATAGTATTCTGCGCATGTCGAAATATTTCAAATATGTCTTATTTCAAAAATCATAAACTGTAAATTAATTCAAATTTTTAGAAATTCAGTTCCAACCAATTGCAATGTCAAGAGCCAACATCGGAGAAAAATCCAGATTTAAATTACAATGTCATGAAGAACTTGCGAATGAAATTCAAAAATGAAATACATTTCGAAACATATAGACACACGCTGCGTTCTTATATACTAAATCCAATCTATTGAGTGAAGGTTTTTATTTCAAACAATAGCGTGAAGATGCACACAATGAAAACAATAGAGAAAGGAATAAGAACACGAAAAAAGAGCAATAAAATATAATAAAAGGCAATATAACAAAGAATAGGCTTCATTTTTAAAGAAAACGAAATCTAAATCTGCTCCTTTATCCGCACCACAACTTTAAAATTCTTTAAATCCATAGAAACCAGACTTAAAATATTTTACAATCAGAAAAAAGCTTTATTTTTCATGTACCCATGTCAATACACCCATACGGGTGTCTGTCATTTGTCATTTAACTATTTTGTCTTTGAAATAATTACTTCTTCAAACAAATTTAAGTTGTCATCACCATTATCTTACGGTTAAACTTTGGGCCAACCCATGCAAGCAATATTTAATTTAAATTTTAATAAAAAATATCCATATGCGCGTACACAAGAAAGTATTTGAAGGCAAGCGAACAGTGAAAAATGTTTGCGACAGTTTCATAATACTGAATAAAAGCCACTCCCGCCACATGAAATAGATCTCAGCGCTCGATAATTTATCTATTGCTTATACAAATTTTTATTTTAACAGTAAAAAAAGCCTTTTATAGTTTCAAAAAGACTGCCGCATATTTTTTTGTTTCCTCCTAAAGGAGGCCTGGACACGAATCTAATTAAAATGTGTCCCCTTTCGCGCTTGTGCTGAAATGTTTCGATATTTTTCGTGTTTTCGTTTTGAAATGTTTATATTTTACTTGACATATTTTTATAGTTTAAAAATGTTAAACGCGCCTCTAAAATACCTTACACGATTTTAATTTGATTAAAAGAATTTTGAAATATTGGATCGTTTATTTTAGATTGAAATTTAAGTACCATTTACGCAACCACATATAAGCAATAGACCTTGAACTAAAATCAGAATCTTTTTAGGATTTTAAAGAATTTCTAACTAAAAAAATTAATTGCTATTTGTATTTACTTCCGGGGGCTAATTAGCAAGTCTAAATAAATCTTTTGCATAAATTGGTTTCCTATTCATGGAAATTTTTAAATATGAACTAAATTAAATAAACCATGATTCACAAGTACTTAACACAAAAACTTATTCTAATGGCTTGTATTAAAATTCGTGCAAGAGTATAGATGTATTGGCTGACCTTGGTTAATTAGGCGTGTTATTTTGTCGAAAAGTCAAATTGGAATTTCCTTGTGCTCGAGCTGCTGAAGAACAAATGTCACGTGAAACAAAACGTTTATTTCTTGTGCATAGCAGCTGCTGGTAGCCAAATGTTGCAGAATGTTTTCTTGCACGAATTCGTGCCGTGGGAAAATAAATCTCGTTTTAAATTTACCCAGCTTGTACCAAACTCTACTTCTTATGTAATCAGCCTGGTCATATTTCATATATTTATGGTGGCTATAATTAAAGGAAATTCCCCAAAATTTTTGTTCCGAACGAAATTTTTAATTTTCCAAAATTCAATATTCAAAATTTTAATTGTTAAAATAATAATTTTTATTTGGCTGAAGGCATATATATATGTGCATTACTTATTTAAGTAGCTTCGACGGTTTTCATTTTCATGACGGTTAGGCGATTTTTTTTGAATGATAATAGATGTATAAAGAAGGTCTGGAGAAAGTTTCAGCTTTATGTTATTTTTTTCAACAAACAGCCTGCTTTTACTTACCATGACCTCACTAGGAAAGAACGTCCGATTTTCAATGGGTGACCTTTTTATTAACTGAGGCGAAAAATTAAAATGTCTTTAATGACCCATATGATGACAGCCTTTTTGCGTTCATAATATGATTCTGGAAGTGAACGGAATTTAATTTCAAGTAGGACTCATTTTTTAGGTGTGCCCAAAGATTGGAACTGCTCAACTCAAGAACATTATAACAAGTGTTATAAACCCACACACGGTGTTTGGTCCAGGTCATCTAAAGTTTACTTATTTGCTAAGAACACCCCTGTCTCTGTGACCCACTGGGACCCGCCACACTAGCCACCACAGTGGAAGAATAAAAAAAGATCCAATTTTTTGCCTCAGTTAATAAAAAGGTCACCCCATTGAAAATCGGACGTTCTTTCCTAGTGAGATCATGGTGGATAAAAGCAGGCTGTTTGTTGAAAAAATAACACCTTCTTTATACTTCCATAATCACTCAAAAAAAAAATCGCCTAAAATCCGAGCATGGGGTAACCCTTTTCTCGGTCAATATTTATTATCCCAAGCAAATTAACAATATATTTTTCACCTACTGGTTACAGAGAACAGGGCTGTCCAAAGCTGATGAAAAAGACTTAAGTGTCAACTCTGTCTCAAAAATTCTTTCAAATATGATACAAGTCCGCAAAACTTGCCAATCAAACGGAAATACTAAGAATCTAGAACAGTCCTTATTGAGAAAAATCATCAAATTCTTTGTTCAAAATAAACTTTGTCCTTCAAAGGGCCTTCAGATCAGACCAACTAATTGATCAAATCATATCAAATGAAGGCGTGAGAGAGATTATTCTTTGACATTTGATGTTAATATTTTATAATGCCACAAACTTGATTAGGAAAACATATACTTCATGTTGGTTGATTAAACTATTTAAACTTATCAGAGTAAATGTCATTTATTTCAGTCCAACTTTAATAACAAAAATTAAATCAATATTCTGGTTTCATTGTAATCCATCTATATCTATAAATTGTAATAATTGTATCAAATATTACTTCTCTAAAAAGACCCTAAAATTCAAGTTCCGCGAAATACTTACTAGGGGGGTCTCCAAGGAGGTCTATTGTTAAAAATCCACCATTATGGACTATGCAGATGAGTGAAATAACGACACCTACTTTTTCTGACTCTCTAGGGTCTATACCCTCATAATCAGAATTCAAAATGACTATACGCGGATTTTTCGACGGGACCTTGACCAGCTAGAGTAACTAGTTCATTTTCTTGAATTTTACCTTTTCCATATGCATGTATGCACGCATTTATGTTGTAGGAGCACGGCGCAGGGAAAGTGGTACTGACGAGACCCAACTAGACTATAAGGGTAGGGGATTTTTTCCTAAAACTGGGAGGGAATAGTCGAAATTGCTCTGCTGTAAAGGTCGGTTTTTGGCATAATGAACTTTTCTGCATGTGCATGGTTTTAATAAAGGAAACGAAGACGCAAAAAAACTTTCATTTTGTTTTGAAAGCCCTCTTCAAGGTACTACGCAGCGTGTGATTGGTGTAACCATGGTAACATTTATAGACAAGCCAAAGAATAGTTTTTCTTTTCTCATAAGAAAATATAGATCTTTAATCTAAATCTTAAAGCAATTAAAATTACTCAATCAAATAAAATAACAAAAACTTTTGTAATGCGTGGGTAAAAATTTGGTGGGGTATGAAAAGCTCCCATAAGGACAAAAGAATGATAGCAAACCACTAGAAATAGAAAGTCGTTACAAAATGTACTGTCATGTCCTGAACGCTGCGTGACAGAGGCGACAAGAATTTGGGAAGGTCGCAAGTCAACTATCGCTTTTGTTGTTGTCACAGTTGGAAACAATTCTCTCTCGTCAATTGAAAAAGACTGATTAAAGAGAATATTAGTGAAATTCACACTCGACAAATTATTTAATCCAATCGGCGCGGATTAGCCTCTTGAATAAAATTTATTTTCGCCTTGTCTCCTCTCACAGCGATTCTTTAAAAAGCCAACCTTTTTTTGTTCTGTTTCCAAAATCGACAAAAAATATCAAAAGATTTGTTGCAAAATTGTTTTTCATATTTTCTATGTTGTATTGGAATTAGTAAATTATCGTAAATACAATCCTTGACATTGCCAAAATTATCGGTTGAGCTGAAGTTTACCTTGCACCTGGTGAATGATGATATCCTTTTTGTTCCCATTTACACAGCTCATGTCCAGCGGTTGTGGATACCTGCCATTTTTAGACCACTCAAGTTTACCGTAGTAAAGTCTCTTAAACGAGTTTGGAGCGAAGCATTGAGACAAAATTTTATCGTTTTTCTTCAAGCGGTTTTTAGAGACTTTTCTGCTAAAGAACGACGTGGTCTCACATTTGAAGAAGATGAAAAGTCCATTCAGTTCACAGAGATTTGCATTTTTTACAAAGTTTCGAAAAAAGTTTCAAAATATCTTACCAAAATCTTCTTCTGTTTCTGTTTTTTTCTTTTTGTTGTTCAAATTTAGGCAGAAACCATTTACATTTCAGCCACCTGATATCTTCCATACTACAACTGTCTTTTAAATGTTCTGAAAAAAGAGTTCAGTGCTCAATGATATCCAGCCATCAGAAGTCTCTTCCTTAAACCTCCTGCTGTAATTAGACAGAGAAACTAAAGCATTCAAAAGAAAAGTTATAACTAAATTTCTACCAAATTAGTTTATTTCCAGTACTTTTAAAATCAAATTAATTTAGTGCTTTCTCATCTAACTTTTTGTTTTCTTTTCTCTTTTCAGGTTCTTCAAGTTGGCTTCATTTAAAGGCCGATTGTTTACTCATGACTTGCACCTAAGAAAGTAATAATACTGGCAGCATCACCATTTCAATTGGGAACAGTTACAACCATTTTAATTGGGAGCACTTACAACCAATTATTTTCAACGGAGGGATACATTTGATATTTACAAACCTGTCTGCAAAGTACCATAGCTAAGGTACTGTTTGTAATAAGGCAAAACACCTGCGTGGAGATCTCCTTAGTGTCACCACAATTTTCTAGTTGTTTAATTGGCGGCCAAAAACCAGTTATCATATTTTTTTATTACCAGCCTTTACCAAGCATTCAAAATTACAATGCAATATTATCAAGAAAAGCCTAAATTTCAAAGCTTGAAAAATGCTCTATGGAAAAAAAGCTACACGAAAGCCAAAACACAAGGTTTGATTTTTATTTTGATCCATCGATTGCGAACTTAAACTCACATTTATGGATTCTAATAGACCAAAATGTTTGATTGCATACTTTATGTAATTATTGACAGCTAGATCCACCGAAGTCCACACTTCGGAGCTAGCTGTCAAGACGTCGTCAAACGTATGAAAATTCATGGGTCACAGGGCTTGAAATAACGATATTCGCATGGTCGGAAATGATGTTCGAAGCAAATCAATTTGGGTCGGACATGTCCGATTGTAATTTTAGTAAAATTGGTTGGACATGTCCGATGTCTTTGTTTTTTTTGGTCGGAAAAATTAGAATTAAACTTTTTATAGACAACAGACAAATTAGCAAGTTTATTTTGCCCTTTTCAACTAAACTTTGTTTA
>JAUJPO010056537.1:0-14104 GCA_032270745.1 Tiaropsis multicirrata
TAGGTAGGCCATAGGGTACGCCATAGTGTAGGCCATATGGCCGAGCCATAGAGGTAGGCCAGGTTTTCAACTAACCCCCATTCCACGAAAAATCTTTTCCACCCAGATTTATGGCGAGAAACAATTTTGACAAATCCCCCAAATAAACTCAGAAACAGATTTAAAAATAATCAACTTACAGAATATTGACTCCCTGCGGAGGAGATGGATGCTCGTTTCAAAATCGGCGTCCCTTCCCCGTTGATGTTAACCACGTAGTCGGACATTCCGTTCCTACTATTTGAATCAATCACCACGGAGGAGGGGCTACATCCAATCTTGTAGGGCGACACCTCCGCTTCGTACCGCTCGTTGCATTTACGTTCTTGCAGACAAGCAAAGCATTCAACAGCCTCTATACTCTGATCACTTAATTTTCCGTTCATTACACCTAGCCTGGATTCAATAATTTTTTTACCGCACGTCTGGCAGTCTAGTTCTAAATCAAAGCTCTTAGCTTGGGGTACGAATTTCGAGTGTAAATCGTCAAACGTTTCCGTCTTTTTCGCTTTGGCGAGAAACGCTTTTGTACGGTGGTGGTCTGTACGGCTTTTCGTGGTCAGTCGTTTCCAGGCTGTGGAACCGCGTTCTGATGCGTTTTCCACTATCTCGCGTAAACTGTCTTTAGTTTCTAATAAGCTTTTTATCAGCGAAAAATCTTTCGTCTCACTCATCATCGATCCGTCTTGATCAACCAACCGATCAGCGTACTCGGGAATAGGATCCGAGATATTCGAATTAATACTAATGTCACGTGATATATTATCGCCGTAAGCGGACGACGCCGCGGTGCCGCAATTCCCGTTAACGTAACTGTGATTTTCGTTGGTGTCGCACGTTTTCATGGAATCGGTATCGGAATGTTGAAAGACTTCGCCGTTAGCGAAACCGTTCAGGGCTAACAAGTCTTTTTCTTTCTCTTGTAATATCCTCTCAATTCCTTTACATTCTTCTAAAATATGCTTATAGTTCTCGCGATTCGCTTTCTCCATATCTTTGATGTGGTTTGTGTCTGAGGAGAACGGGTAACAGTCTAGCAGGTAGGGCCATACCTAGAAATAAATAGAGAATTAAAGGAATAAAACCAGACCAAGATATTTGAACCTTTTGTGGCAGATTTGCTACTAAATCTATCAAGTTGAAAACTCCATAAAGTGTCAGATGAGCTGGAGTTTTTACAAGGTATAACCGCAGTTACTCTTTGTGTATTTTACAGAACGAATAATTCAAAGAGTTTTGGTTCGCTGGCAATACTTCCAGAAGCCCCCCGAAGTCACTCCAAAATTTACGCATTCAAGCAAAACGGAGAAGTCAGGGGAAAATCCTGCATTCGCGCATCGAAAATTCGCAATTTAAAGCATCACGCAAGAAACCTCATTTCGCGCATCATTCACGCAAAAAGAAATTCACGCGTTCACCAATCCACGCAACGAAAAAGCCAGGCCATGGAAACCGCTGGTGAAGAAGGGGGGCGGGGGTGCTTCTACGTTTAATCTTAGTCAACAAAACAGCGCCTAGACCCAGAAGGCATGGAACGTTTTTCAACGCCCACGTTCTTAAGTTAGAAAATGGTGTTTGGGCGTTAAAAGAAATGATGTTTGGGCGTTAAAAGAACGTTCCATGGCTGATGAGACATTACCTCTTTTCGTATTGAAGGTTCGATGCCACCGTAATATACATATAATTTGATGAGTTCTTTGTTACGCCTCTGAAAAGAGATAACAAGTTGGAAAAAAATTTAGGAAATATAATAACACAGATATTGTTTTCTTTAGTTACCATATTGCTAATTCATGATATCCATGACGTAATCTTTCATACGGAAACTTCCTAAAATATGGGTGCTTGCCACTAGATTTGAATTTTTAACAATACAATTACCGGGTAATCCAACAATACAATTACCGGGTTATCCAACAATACAATTACCGGGTTATACAAAAAAAACCTTTTTCTAACTTCTAAATTGCGCAACAAACTCAAATCTTCCTTCAAATATTACCGGGTGACCCACTTTAAAATGAACTAAAATTCATTTTACAAAAACACGTCAAAAGAGAAAACTACGAAAAGTCTTACAAGTCCTTTAGCTCTCATGTTCTTCCATATGATGTGTGTCAACCCCTGGTGTACGTCGTCTGGTAATTCCTCATCTGTTGCGTTATCGTGTAAAACCAGAGACGCCAAATGAGTTCGCACTGTTTTTAAATGACGGTAACTCGCAACCCCTGTATGTACAAATGTATAAAAAGAAACGTTTATCTGAACAAAAAAACAAATCAAAACATTCTTGTTAGAACTCTGAGTTTCATGAATTAAGGAAGGCAATCATCAGTTATCTAATTCAGGTTCATTCTTTCCTCAACAAAACCAGGTTGTGTGCAGCAACGCTTTCCAAAATTGTTTGCAACTTTGGTTTGAGCAGATTTGCATGTTCCTATATGCCAAGAAAGCCAGAAGCGCATAATTTGTAAGAATTTGAAGCCCAAGGATATTTGACATTCTCAACAGGAGAAAAAAAACGAAATTTACTTACAGCCATGGAAAGCACGTGATATGATCTGATACTTCATCTTTTCACATGCAAGGTTCAATGCAATCCTGAAAGGAAAAGAAGAGGGGAAAAAGGTCTCATCATCAGCTCATAAACATTTCCAGAGGCACACAACATTGTTCAAACATTTTTTCAACGTGCAAATAACGTTCTGACGTTGAAACAACACAATTTTGACGTTAAAACAACATTCCGTGTCTTTTGGGTTCATCAATTACGTAATCTTTTCTACGGAAATATGCCAAAATGATCCACTAGTTTCATTAGTAAAACTTGTGGCAAACATCCGGATTCTTACAAAAATTAACCAAACAACCAAAAAAGTTAGACCTTCCTCTATCACTCGAATTTTTTTTTGAGTTTGTTGCATAATCTTTAGGGCTCCAATACGCCGTCAAACGTGCGAAGTTGTGTCTCTCTTTGTCTAGCTAAATAAGACGTGCGAACTAACTTTACATACTTGGACGGCACACTGAACGAGCGTGATAGGCGTACGCGAGACGTGTGCATCTTTGGAACAAGTGAGCTCTTGGCACCAATTTCTTTACTTTTCCATGTGTTGATGGATGAGTTGACAAGCTTGGTTGCTGCTGAAGTGTTGTTTGTCGATATGAGCTTTCGCAGTTCTGATTTATCTATTAAAACAAAAAATTATTTTAACAAGAATATAGATCCTTCTGATATACTGGGTTCTTCCGATTTTGTCGCACGTTCTTTTTTGTTAGAACATCAAAATTTTGGTTGGGGTCGGATGTTCTTTATTTTTTCATCCATTTTTAGCCTCGGGTGTTCTTTACTCGTTCTTATATTTTGATGTTCTTAACCCTTTAAGTGCCAATGTCGGATATATCCGACATAGACTCTATTTTCAACTTGAAATCTTCATTGTTGGCCTGATTTGATGAAAATCACAAATTCAGCTGCAACACAAAAGATTTCAAAATTTGGTCTTTTGGAAGAGATTTTCACTTTGAAAATAAAAAAATGCCAAAATTTAAACTGAGGCGGGGCACATTCTAAACAATTTCCGCCAGCACCCGGTGACTTGCTTCACAATTCAGTTTATCTGTTTTGCGCTACTCATTTTTTGAGTGGACGATGTAATATAGTAAGTAATAGCTAAACCAATGAAAAACCAATCTTTTTATCTAATACATTTCAAAAGGTCGTTGAGTTTTCTAAATAACAAAGCTCATTTATGTAGATATACAGACAGAAATTTAGATATCCAGAAAATAAAAAAAAAATTAAAAACCAAAGATTTTCAAATTTTCAAACAAGCTCCAATCTTCCATACTTGCAAAAAAATTATCTTATCAGAAGAAAAAGAAAGAAAGAAAAAAAGAAGGAAATTGAAGATTTACAATAGATTTATATCTTTATCTTTTGCAAACATGTCCACTTTGCTTTTTTTTTTTTTGCTCTTCAATCTTTTTCTTCAACCCAAAGAAAGAAGGCTAAACGAGGCTATAAGCTCAAGAAGGATGTCAGCTTAAGCATATGTTTCAAATTCTTAATGATGGTCATCCCCACAAGAACACAGACCTTTTTTCATAAGAACAAATCTTAAGAATACAAGCCTCAAGACAGACAAGAACTTAAGAACAAACTTAGAAAGCTTATCGGTAAATAGTTAGCCGGTAACCGTCCAAAACTATAATTTCGAACAAATCGAAAATTATATTTTGCCCAAAAATTATACAGCCAGTAAAGTTTACTGAAACTGGAGAATTTCTACATCTTTCTCTTTTTCAAATTCCAAGTTAAATGAAAGAAAACTTTAGCTCTCGAAATATCTTTATTTTCAAGACAAATATTTAGGTTGGGACATAATTTGTTTTCCAAACTATAGCTAAAATAGATATATGAAAAAGATTTATACAAGAAAATAATGAGACTGGCAAAGAACGAAATTTACAAATATATTCCTCAAAATAAATTTATGTTTTTAAAACATTTCAATCCATCCTTTTTGCATTAGAAAACATTGTGACCGAAAGAAGCCTTCAGATGTTTTCAACCTTTCCAAATTAGGCCTTCAAATGTTCTTAATTTTACTGAAAAAAGCCATTTTAGTTAATTTTCAGACAAATTATCATCAAAAGACTTGAAATGTTCTTGGTATGTTCTTAAATTGTTTGTTCTTGGTCATTATCAATACCTGGTCATTATCAATACCTGGTCATTATCCAAACCCGACCATGCATTAAGACTTAAATATGGAGCTAAATTTTAACAATGAAACAAATTTGCGGAAATTAGTTTTTTTTGCTTGGTTTATGCAGATTTTGCAGGAGTTTAATTTTGCGGATTAAAGGGGCTAAGCCGCAAAAAATTGTTTGTCCTAAGAATATATCGTCTTGAAATTGTTGAAAACATTTATAGTGCCTTAAAATCGGCTCGAAAGTTTATTGTAGTTAAACCTGACAAATTTCTTCTCTTTAAACTACTGACAACAAATTGTATAAGTTTCTTTCCTTCAGAATCGGAAATAATAATAACTAACATTAGAAAAAACAAAAAAAATTCGAGTGAAAATCATAGCCGACTTTTGATTGACTAGCACAGCAATAACAAAGAAGATTTTTTTCAAACACCAAAAACATATGAAAAAAGCAAAACAGACTAAACAACACTATTTTGAAAAAGAAGAAGAAGAAAGAAAAATTTAAACTAAAAACAAGAAAAAAACCAATACTAAATAGAATATTATAAGCCCTCGTCAAAGCAAAGTTATCGAAGTAGAATTGCTTGTTTGTAGTAAAAGAGAAGAAGATAATAGTTGAACTCTACTTCTTTTTCACCTTCTTATAGAATAGAATCACCGTGAAACACTCAAAAAGATAAAAACAGAGAAAGACCTATCAGTGAGGTGCCATTTTATCATTAATTGATGAGCATAATTAAATCGATTCTACTGTAAAGTCTCATAGGGTCTTGGAGATCTTTTCTCCCGTGTCTCTCAGACTTGCGTGGCAGATTCCCGTCGTGGATAAGGTGCTGATTTCCTGATCAGAAGATTGTGGCTTCGAACCTCACATGTTTCACACTAATTAAGAGGTTGCCCGGTTTTTTAAGGGGTATATTACTAGAAAACGTTGTGCGCGTCACATAATTAGGACCCTGAACTAAACCCCAGCAGACGACACGGAACGTTGTTTTGACGTCCAAACGTTCTACGTTTTAACGTAAGAACATTATTTGGACGTTTGTGTCTGCTGGGACCCGATCAAGCCAAGTCAGTTTCACTCACGAATGGGATTTTTCAGTTTGTTTTGTTTCAGAGTGTTGATTTTACTCCGACATCGATTCAGTTTCTAAAATCTATTAGAATTGAGCCAACGGACGAAAACATTTTGTGAAAAGTTAAAAGCAAAAAAAATCATCTTACCAATACCGCTTGTCGGCGACGTGAAAATGAGCCGGAAGACGAAATCTTGTGAAGGTCCCGCCCCAACACCGCCCAGCGAGTCGCCCTTCTTCGGCTCTTTGTTTTGGAAGGCGTGAACCAAACGGTCTGGTAGGATATTCTTCTTCAGTTTAGGCCATGATACACTGCTACTGCTTTTGTGAAACAAGGGCGGATCTAGTCTACCATCAGGACCTAGCCCCTGTTCCAGACATGTCAGGAAGGATAAGAGTGAGTTTCCAGAAGGGAAAGAGAGGGGTGGGAGCTGAACGCCATCCTGGGTGATCAATACAACGTTACCACCTTGTTCGCCTGAAAAAGATTTTCAAACATTCATTTAACTATGAGCAGCTGTACTAGAAAGATCTAGGCCTAAATTTTAGAGCCTGATTTTGATGTATAAACGAGGACGACGACGGTTGTCACGTAAAACGCTTAATGTGTAGAAACCAGGAGAACACGAAAAATAAATTAAAAAAATGATACTCGTCCTGGTTTCTACATGGGAGCAATTTTTTAATGGCAATCTTTTTGTAACACTCTCCAAATCTTATGCACCGTTGTCCAAATTTATTTTTATGGAAGAATTAATAAACAAACAAACAATAAATAATAATACCTGAACTGTGGCAATGAAGGTACACCACATCAATAAGATCGACCGTAATAGCCTGATTCCAGAAGTGACTTTTCTCACTGTTTACGGAGATCGTGTCGTCATGTAGCATCGGGTTAGGCGTCCATTTGAGTAAAAGGCTATCCAAAGATTTGTGAAGTGACAGGTAACCTTGCACTGAAGACGGGCTCCCAGTCTAACAAAGATACATAAAATAAAAATTTGACCATTTTAGCAAGATTTAGTTTCACATTTTCTTTCCCTAGAAACCATAGGTAAATGAAATAAAAAAAGACAGAAATAGGTAAAATACGCGAAATTTAATGCTCGCTAATTTATTTTTCCACTTAACAATAATTCACTTATTAGGTAATTATTAAACATAATGAAAACATAATTTATTACAACAAGCAAATGAAAACAAGACGCATCACTAAAGTAGACTCGTCAAGCGTGACAGGGTCCAAATCACGTGGTCACGAAATACCGTCAGATTGCGGTGGTGTAGAAGCTTTTCAAAAATTCTTGAAACCACAAAATCACGCCTAAGCAAAACGCTGGGGAAAGGTGCTCGTAGGTAGCCCCTCTTGAACTCCAGCCGCGGTACTAATCAATTAGATAGATTAGCTATGTACTTATTCCACTTAACTCGAGAGCCTTTACGTTGGATCATTTCACTTCGAACTCCACTCTCCTCAGCAGGCTCACAACGTTGTTTCAACGTCCAAATAACTTTTTGACGTTTAAACAACGTTATTTGTATGTCAAACAACATTCCGTGTCTGCTAGGTCAATATCAACAATTCAATGGAGGTGTGGGAAATTTTAGAAGATGTAGAGCAAAGTTAAGAACATCCGAGCCTCGGCCGAAATTTACTGGTTTTTATATAAAAAAAGAGTGCATCATGCTTACTTTAGCAGTAGTTAGATAGTTCACTTGGAACATGTTTTTGTCACATAGATAATCGTCGGTTCCGTAAGAATAAACAATTAACAACTCTTTACAATTTTAATTGATATGATATATAATATATTTTGAATCTTTTTCTTCGATAGTGCTCAGTATTATTTTAAAACAAAGTAGAGACACTTTTTTCAAAAATATCAAATTTTAATTGATATCAATTGAGATTTATTTAAAAAAAAGTTATTTTTACAATTCCCAAAGAACTGAATAATAAAAAAACCAAGGCAGAATCCAGAGTGAAGAAAAAACTACACTGACATTCCAACGAAGTAACAACTTTGGCTTTTGGCTTTTCATTTTGAATACAAATGCCAGATTCTTTTTTTTTCACAAATTTCTCATACACTATCTATCTATCTTCTATTTTTTTAATTTTCATTTTTCACTCACTTTGAAGGCAAAACAAAAAGAAAATGAACAAGTAGAGGGAATGAAAGGGGATAAGGAAAGCAAGGGAATTAGGAGAAAGAAAGGGGGAAAACAGGTAATATATCAAACACCTGCCAAAAAAAGAGAGAAGAAAAAAAAAATAAAGGGAAAGAAAATGTAGATTAAAAGTAACAATTAATAACAATTTTCTCCCCTCCCCAACATAGCCTGTACTAGACTGCTCACAATCATAGTATTATTGTGTACATCTCAATGAATAAGCGGAAGCGTCTGGTACAGGCTAGAGATAAAATTTTCTCCCCCAACATAGCCTGTACTAGACTGCTCACAATCATCTTATCATCTTAGCCCTGTGTTTCGGTATAAGGATTTGATGTTACCTCTTTACTCTCCTTCCTTCTTCGATTCTCTAATAAAACAATTGTTTTTTTGGACCAAAGTGACAAAAATATTGTCCGACGAATAATTTAGTACGACATTTAGTACTTTTTCCGATAAGGTAGTTCATTATTTTTTTGCGGCCGGGTTGCCGCCAGGCAGGTTACGCGGAAACGAACTTTTTATTAGGGTTGGCCTCGGTGTTCCTTTTTTTTTAACTTACAGCAGTTAAGGTCACATTGTTCTTGCCAAATAAAAGTTGAGATCCACCATTCTGATGAAGTGAACTGACGTGTTCGCGCGCCAGCATCGGGACACCAGGTATCGACGAGTTCAGTTTCGCCGACGACGTTGTGAAAAGACGACGTCGGTGCGGGGTGACGGATTTATGAGACAATGCCGGCGAACTGTAGATACGGTGACGTTGAACCAGTTCTTGGGCGCTTGGATCGGACCAAGAGTTGTCGGGCGTTTTCATCTTGCAGTAGTCCAAAGAATCAGGGCCATCTGAAAAGATAAAAAACATTAATATTGATTTTGAACGAACCTCACCACCAGTAGTATACCAATCTCCTATTTATGATATGCATTACGTAATCTCTTGTACGGAAACATTTTTAAAAACTAGTTTTAAACAAGTGGAAGTGGAAAACTTTCGGCTTTTTAAGATGTTTCTGTAGAAATCTTGATCGAGGGTTAGTCGTGAAGTAACTACCCCATCTATACTTTGGTTGCGATCAAGAAGATGGACAAGTCAGACTCTTTTGTACTTCTTTTAACCAAACTTTAAACCTTTGCTCAAGAAAGTTTTAACGCTAAAGAATTTCCTTAACTTTACGACTAACCCACAAACACAAACAAGCAAACCCTTAAAAGGATAAACAAACAAACATCGTGTTCTAGTCTGTGTTTGTAGAAATCAATGAAAACAAAGTTCGGAATACTCGAGTTTCGAGGTCAAATTCCGAGTTAAGGTTTATGACTTCACTTTTCAAGTTAATAACTCGAAATACTGTTTGCACTTTTTTTTACTCGAAATGCAAGTTTGCACTTTTTTGAATTCAAGTGAAAAAGCAAATTTAGAGTCAAAATGACGTCATAATGCGAGTATTCCGGACCTCGACGTTAAACTCAAAACACTCTTGAAAGCCAGAACTTTATAGTTGACTAACAATTCAAAACGAGCCAGAGATCAAGAATAATTAAAAACTGATATAGAAACTTATTCCACCAGTAAATTAAGAACAGAATATCAAAAATACTTGAATCAACTATCAACTTGTCTTCATCGACCTAATTTTCACACTTCATAACATTTGCGAGAAGAATAAAAAAACAACATGAAATTGAAAAGTGCAAATAACACTCTCGCTATCTGCCAAACATTTCAATTTCGAAATTTCAACATACTATAAAAAATCCCGTCCAAAACGGTAGCAAAACTTTTTTATGTTTTGAATCACCAAATGTTTGCGTAGAAAGAGCTAAAGAGCGTCATAGTTTAGGAAAAAGTTTTGGCTTTTGTTTCTGGAAATAAGGAACACAGCGATTCTAGTGGAAAATATTCTACAGTGGAAAAGAGAGCCTTTACATCCGCCTCTAAGTTTCACCTCATCACTGTAACCGTTATGTGCTTTTCAAAAACAAATACACCTTTTTCAGTATACAAATCGTTAATAAATATTTTCGAAGAATTTGATACGTTACGTAAAACAATTTGTTTAGTATATACATATCCACATATATTATATATTGGATGATAAAACGGGATTGTAACCATTGAAGACTAAAAAAATTAATATCCACATATAGATATTCAGTTATAAATGGATAGAAACAATTAATTAAAGCTGTAAAAAGGGAGATATAAACCATGCAGAGGTTTGAGGAAAAGAATACAAGCTTTTTCTCACAATTAACCTCCGAACAGTAGTTTTGTGTCGATGTGACCGCTTGGACCAGGCGCGTAGCCAGGGATGGCGCAAAATTTGTGTAGGATATACATATAGTCATTAACTATTGAAAATGTAAATAGATAATTAATGCATCGTAAAAAATACGCTCTCCAACGCACATTTTGCGCCATCCCTGTCTACGCGCCTGTGGACATCCCTAATTTAACTCCGGACATGATCGAATTTCATTTTACCCCTGGACATAAACATGCTCCAACCGAACCTGCACTGAGACAGCCCAATGAGAGAATGAGGTTCATATAAATACCTAAAAGCCAAACAAGCGATGGTCCATGAACTTGATCAGCCAATAGCGCGACACCCTCGTAAATGTCCCTGCAATAAAAACGAGAGTCGAGTAAACTATTGAACTATCTTTTTGATACACACATAGATACAAGAACAAGATCGGAAAAGTGATATACAGAAAATGAACTGAAAATAAAAACAGTTAACAGATTTAAAAGAATCAACCTTTCTTCTGTTCATATTTACATATTTAGTTGGCTTTCGAGGAAAAATTTATATATATTTACCAGTCAAATGTTTTGTGTATTATAGTATCTTGCCGATAACAGAACCGGATGAACGGACAAGCGAGTGAGTGAATTGACGAATGAGTAAGCGAATTGACGAACGAGTGAACGAAGGGACGAACGAGTAAGCGAACACTGACGAATGGGTGAACAAAGATACGAAGCGAACGAAACCAAAGAGACATAACAGACATTTGACTGATCAATTATATCAAACCTTCGATGAAGGCTAACTAAATATGTAACTATGAACAGAAAAAGTTTTGATTCTTTTAAATCTGTTAACTGTTTATTTTCTTGAATCACCGAGGGCTTGAATATTGCGTTCGTTTTTTGTATTTACTTTATCAAAAGAAAGGTGACATTTTTTTGGGACAAAATATATTCGGCCTTTCAATAATACTTGTTATAAGAATCGTGTAAGAGTTTTAGAAGATACCTACCTTATCGGAAAAAGAATTATCGGACAAAAGTGACGAAATTTTTGGAGGTGACGAAAATTATGTCCGACGAATAATTTAGTCAGACGAAAAATTAGTCCGGAGATTGACACGCTATTATAGCAATTACACGTTTCGAAGAGACATACTTTCCAAATCAAAAAATCTTTCAGAGGAATAAACTACTATAGCCTGTCTTTTACAGTTTAGTTACAAATATTATGCTATCGATTACAGACCTCCCAAACAGAAAATAAGCTTGAATATTAGGATTTTAGGACAAATTCGATGCAAATTTTAGGATTATTGGGATAAAACCTTAAAAATTAGGACAAAATTATTAAATTTTTAACAAAGTTTTTTTGCCGTTCAACTAACCAGGAATGAAAAGTGTTTTTAGCCAAGATAAAAAAAAAGAAATGTAGCGTCACAGGCAAAAAAAATTTAAGTACAAAGCTGCAAAACGGTTAAAATTGTTTGAAATTTTAGGACATTTTCCAAAATTTTAGGACCTTTTAGGATATTAGGACAGCTAGGAGCCCTATAATTACGTAATCTTTTCTTAATTTCTAGTGACAAACACCCAACTCTCTATTTCTTTTAAGTATAACGTTTATAACCATGGGCTTTTCCAGAAAAAATCCATATTCCCACTGTTGAGGATGTCGATTTTTCTTAACATTTTTCTTAACCCCCCTGGATATCCAGGGCGGTTCGAAATTTCGGCACGGATATCCTTGGTCCTCAAATTCTTACCCCCTGGATATCCTAGGATATTGAAAATTTTTGGACCCCCACCCCCTGGATATCTTACATCCTCATTAAGGGGGATACGAACTTTTCTGGATAAGCATATTAGTGAGGCCCTCGATCTAGATGTTATGTATACTTTGAACATTAGTGAATTTTTTAGAAAACAATAAGCATATCATAAGCATTGCCACTGAGCATTAAATTGAAATTTTGAATAAGCATACCCAAGCCTGTTTTTTCAAAAAAGAAATATGCTTATAAAAAATCATGTATTAGATCCCAATAATTAATTACTATCCCCTCGATCAATCAAATTTCAATGTATACCTCCAATTTGCAATGAGAGTTTTGACAATACTGGTCAGCACTTTCTCCAACAAGGAAATCCTGATCCAAAGATATTTCTTACTGAAACCAGTCGTCGTATAGCCATTCAGTCGTTTCTTTTCAGGACTTTTTAGTTCGATTTCTATGAAGAAATAAAGTGAAAAAGAATAACAATCTCAGTTCAGTATTTTCAACATTTTAAGCATTTCTAGCCGTAATTTTCCATATAAGAGGCCCCTAGCGCTTTGCGTGAGATGGCGTGATTGAGGTTTATTTTTGGTGTGATTACGTGATTTCAACGTAATATAGTTATTAACACAAGAAATGATTTCTAGGGTCAAGTTATGGGACGAATCAAACAGTTAGTTGCATTGCTATAGGTCTTAACATCCCCATGGGGAACACCAGGAGCACCTAGTCAAAAGATTTTGAAAACTTTAGCACTTTATTCCAAGAACTATAAGAAAGTTTTTCCTTCTAGGCCAAAAACTTTTCAAAAATCAAGATAATTATAATGAAAACAGAGGACATCGTAAAATTCTTGCCTGCTTTTTCATTGAGCGATGGGAAAGTATTTTTTGTTTCTTGAACCTGGTGGAGATAATTAGTCAAAATGCTGATACTCTGAGCATCGGGAGACAGTTTGGTGATCTTTTGCAAGAGATCAATGCTGGAATCGCTGGGTGGTAGCAGCCCACCAGCACGCTTCTTCAATCGATGTAAAAGACATGCTTCTACTGAACCTGTAGAAATGAGAAAAAACAAAGAATTATGGTATGAGGGCACTTGGCAGTTAGTTCAAAATATAAAATCTTTATATCTGAAAGAGCTAATAATTTTTTTTTCCTTTTCCTCCGAGTATATTTACCCGCAACCCGTGTAATAGGTACAAACAAAAATGTTTCTTTCTAATACAAAAACAAAACATCATCAGGGTACCAAGAAGTGAAGTCACTTACTACATAGTGAAGTAACCGAGCTGCTATCGACGTGAATGAATTTTCTTGTTACCGCCTCTTCCATCAATTTCTTACACTGTCAAATTAAAATAAGGATGAAATACACTACAATACATGAAAAGATAAAGATCAAACATCAATCAAAACACACCCTGCTTTTTTGCGCGATCAGCATTACCGTATTACAGGAACATAACTAGCATTTAACCATATATGATAATAATTGGTGCATTCCATCTAGTACTCTTGTTTCCGGAAACCAGCCCGGTGAACTTTTTTTTCATACGTCACCCGGCCGCTTCCCGAATATTTCTTTTTTCGGTAGCATATTATCATACTATATAACAAAGCTATAAAAATCAAAGTAATTTTAATTGGATTATTACCAGACAATTTTCTAAAGAAACTTTTAGAGGTTTCAATTAGGAGCAAAAAAATAAAAACTTTATCTTATACTCGAAGTAGAAAATAGTGAAAAATTGCAAAAAAATTAAATTCTCCGGCCGGCCGCGTGAGATTCTTTTTCGCCACTAGACGATGTTATCGTACGTAAGAAATCCAATCGCGGGAAAATTATGTAACTGAGTAATACTGCCAGATAAGGCTGCTGAAGGAAAGATTTGCACGGCGGTAGAGTGAGGCATGGTTTCATCCATGTTTTCTAGTCCCCCCTTAAACAGCAAATTACCCCTTATCCGTCCCCCCCCCCCTCAATTTGAAATTTCATATGTACTGTGCCCTTATTTCCTAATCCCCCCTTAAATCTTCTTCTGTTTTTCTA
>JAUJPO010056548.1:0-14104 GCA_032270745.1 Tiaropsis multicirrata
ATTTTATACACCTAGCATATACATAACATTTCATCTTCTTGTAAGAAAAACCAAATTTTTGGAGAGCAAGAATGTAACGATAAAAGAAATTAGTATTATGGACTTTGTAATAGGTTGTAATATGTAATGGTTATAATGATGCAATTATCGGACTATTAGAAAGAAAAACATTTAGTATTCATCACGAGAGTATAAATCCCATAACCAAACAGGAAAAGGTCCATGATGTGCTATTCAACTAAATCAAACTTGTGGAGTTACACTACCTCGTCGGGTGAGTTCGTTCGGTAATATAAACAAAAGATGAGACATACTCGTTCCATAAAATAAACTAAATAGCTGAAATAAAGAGGGTAAAAATACAAACTTACAGGCAGCTCCTTGCGTTTAATTTGATCACAGATTTGGCTGTACTCGTTGAACAGATTTTTCACAAGCTGAAAAGAAAAACGATGACAAAGGTTCAGTCACTCCAAAATGGTATGAGATTTCTTCATTTTTAGATTTATTTTTTACTTTTTTACGACTATTGTTTATTTCTTTGCAAAAGTGCAGGATACTCATCCCTCACCTGCTCACCTACTATACATCTGCATAATTGAGGGGGTAACGCTCACATAAGGGTGTGAAATACGAGGCCAAAAGAGGCCGATTGAGGACCGAGGTCCAGTTTAACGTACCTTATCATGATGTGAAGCAATAAGTTGGCACCACATATCGTAAGCTTTTGCGTTTTGTAGATACGAATCGGGAATGTAGTTGGGTAATAAACTTTTGACACGAGAAGTTTTAAAATCGTTCTTATATTCGATGTAGTATTGTTTGGCCGCAACGTCCGCAAATTCTTCTTTCTGTTATCAATATAAAGAGATGGAGAGATGGATAAAATTTTAAAATTTTAATTATGTCTGTGTCGTAGTCGTTTTACGAAAACATACCAGAAATCGGATGTTTGTCAATTGTTTTTTAGGCTTCTTGCAGAAAGAATCCTCTCATTAAACGATTTTTGATCAAATTTCATGACCCTTTGGCTTAAAGGAGATATTTCCTTTGATCTTGAACCACCATGAAAGTTATACAAATTTCCCTACCGAATTGCATCTGTATTCACCAAATTTGACTCCTCTAATAACCTGTTGGTAGATCAGGTTTGTTCCCGCTGAATCGATGGTCGGATTGTGCCAGGGCGAGAAAATCTCTTTGCGGAAGAATAAACGCCAAGGGGCGTTTTGTTCTTTTGCGCCCTGCTCTTTGGCGTATTGTTCACATTGTGAAATGGCGTCCATCACGTGATCAGACCCAGACCCCAAACTTGAAACCTAAAAAGACAAACCATTAAAGTAGGCTATTAAACCAAAACATTTCTTAATCTAAAAGTTTCTAACATCAGGTTTAGGTGTTTGAGACTAGAGTAATCTTCAAATTCAACCACAGAATAGCATAATTTATATTAGTAATTTCCAATATCGATTGTTCATCAATGAAACAGTACACCGATAGACATTTCTAAGTCATAAAAGAATTACGTAATATTGGACCAATAAATGAAGCCATTAGATTGGTTAAATGACGTTAAATGTCGTCATTTTATTCTTACCACCTTTTTCTAAAGAATTGCCATCATGAAAAAGAGGCTAGCCATCCGCTCGCTGAAAAGAGACCGGCTTTTAAACATGAAAACTTTAATATACCTTATCGAAGAGTGCAATGTATAATGAGAAACCAAATTGGTCTTTGAGGTCGATTTTCTTCGCCAGTTCTTCACATAATTCTTTTGACGTAGTTGCTGAGTCAGCAAGAAGTGTTTTCGTGTTACCATCCATGAAAGTGATTGGAAGAAGTAAATGACGTTTGTATTTCACAGCCTGAAAAGTCGAACGAAGTTAATATCATTATATGAAAATGAAATCTCTCATTTCAATGGGGAGCACCCGAGAGATAATGTGAACACATAATTTAGTACGATTTGCTCGTAACGGAAATTCTGGATTTCGACGAAAAAATAAACGATACTAAGACTGCCTAAAAACCAACGAAATTCCGGTAATTTAAAAAATGTTCAACAACATTTCTGTTTTTGCGGGAAAATTTAACGGAATTTTAGGATTTCACACTCTCGAATGCCACACCTTTGAATTGCTAAAGACAACTTTATCGGGTAAATTTTAAATTCGTTTTTATAAAGGAAGGTGTTAAAGGTGACAAATTTAGCCAACAGTATATACAGTCTGTAAAAAAAATTCTTTCTCGATATGAAAGCAGTAGTAAAAAATGTCTTGAAAATAACTGAGGTTCATAAAGATGATCTTTATTTCTCAGTGACATCATTATCACGTCATTTACAAAACCTCTATTTAATTTTCAAGATAAATTTTGTTTGCTGTGAGTGGAGATGAAGAAAATCTACTGTTTAAGAACGAGAAAAAAGCAAGGTCTTTGAGGAGGATTTTCATAGACAATGTTGCGAGATTTGAATACAATTGTTATTGTAATGTTCGTGTTCATGGCACTAATACCAAACAGTGGTTGCAGAAACAAAACCAATTCATCTAAAAACTTAATCCGCAGTGTTGCTTTCTCAAAAACAGAGAGTGTCAAATTTGCTGTCATGCCACGGAATGGAAGATGTGTTTATAAAAGAAAACTAAAATGTAAAGCTATATGTTTGTTTGGGAGATGTCGAAAAGTTTGTCAGAATGTTTTGGTCAAAGATTGTTTTAGCATGATTTCCATGAATCAAAGTTTGAAACGCAAAGAAACGAACAGTGGTAGTGAGTTTAACCGGAAGAAGAGGATACCGAGGAATCCCAGGCAATGAAACAATTACATTGAATGGCTCTGGAGTTTTAAAGACTGATAGAATTGAAATAAATCTTTATAAAAAATTTGATTCACTTATTTTGACCGTTCTTGCTTTTTCTACTTCACATTATTTTTCCAAAGGGTTGATTTCAAAGCCTACAGTCGTTGCTAAACCACGCAAACACAATCTACTATGTCATTCTAACGAGGTTACAGTAAGTGAGAGAAATGGGGGGACGACGGTGAGATGTTAACGTGTAAACAGCCATTCGAAAGCTCTAGATTCTGTGTAAGTAGCGGTTGCGGTTGCGGTTGGCTATCCACTGTCCTCCTTCCATTCATATCGCTTAACGTGACCTCGCTATTTTCCCAACGAGACAGTTACTAATTGAAAACAATACGAAAGCAACAAATATTAATTTATTTCTCATTTCGCCTCTTCAATTTTTGAAAATGAAAATGAATATATCCGTCTGGCGCTAAGAAACACTTCATAAAAATCCTCTCATTGTTTTCTTTGCACATTAAGCGCTCAAGTCAAGTCTCAAACGTTGAAGATCAAAAACTTATACGAAAACTTGTAGAAAGAGGCTTTTAACACTGATTTGTTGTGAAGAAATTATGTTGTTAAAGTTGACGCTTGGTATGTTTCTAATGTTGTCAATCACCGAACTTCGTTCAATGGCAGCCCATGAAAGCGGAAACATACAAACACGGAACCGAATGGCGAAAAGGTCTTTCCATGACAACCCAAACAAAGATGGTAGCGTGATTGTGATGGAGAAGAAAAACATTAAACCAGCAACAACAACATCAAAGAAAATAAAGGCTCCTTTCTGTTTTGTACGCATTCAATACATATGCAAGGATGTTTGTATTCATCATATTTGTAAAAGGATTTGTCTTCCTTATAAAATATTCGATTGTATTGCCATAAAAGGTAAAGAAAATTAGTTTTCAACCTGAAAATAATTTTGTGGTATCATTTCTAACCCATCCGAAAAATCCAGAAAGATATAGCATTTAATTGGATATTAGCGAGGTTACACGCAAGGCTTTTTAGGACGTTAGACGCCTCTGTGGCGGCCTGTACATAATTTTTCTAAGCAATACTCGTAACTTTAAATCTATGTACAGGCCGTCACAGACACGTCTAACGTCCTAAATAGCCTCTTGCACAGCCACTCTTTTCAATATCCACGGCTTGGTCATAATTGCCTCGTTCTTTGTAAGAGTACTTTCCAATGTTGTTCTTAAAATAAAATCTCCCTCCCCGGGGAAAAACCAATTGCACAGAAGAAAAAATTCATGATTACGAGCCACACTTTTCTACAGAAAACCCTGATATCGGAAATTTTCGCGAGATGAAATTTTCTGGGAATTGAATTTCGCGACTTATGGGGTTATGTGGTAAATTCATGGGCTAATCTAATCTTGCCTAGAATGAACGGTCAACTCTAGAGAGTAAATATTTCGCAAATTGATTTTCCGTGTTTCGAAGAATTTAATTTAGCGCATCACACCCAAATTCGCGAAATTAAATTTGAAGAAAATTTCTTCTGGTGAAAATTTCGTCCCATAAGGTTTGGATCGTTTAAAAACGATGCAACACATTCAGCTTTTTAGAAATAATTTTGACCGAAAAGATAGCAACAGATACTTGAACATAGAGCAAACCTTTTAAAACCCGCATATTACGCGCATGGCAAATCCTCCTTACCTGAAGTTCGAGCCAACTAGGAGGTTGATGACGTGTCCCGTTCTTCATGGTACGACGTAAGCGTTTCATACAGTACGACACCGTGGAGTCAGGACCGTTCTGGATGAAATTCATCAAGTATTTCGAAAACTAAAAAACAAAACGGTGGTCAGATATATTATTTCATTTGAAGAGCGATGACTGCGTAGAGAGCTTGAATGTTCACTATATAGCGTTTCAACCGAACCCAAAAAAAAAATGAAAACTAGGATAATATTACCCAGTAGATACATACACGTCCAAATAACGTTCTGGCGTTGTTTCTACGTCTTTACGTAAAAAGTCTTGCTTCTACTGAGGTGGATTTCACGTCGATTTGACTTTTTGACAGTCACCGAGGCCCGTACCCAGTTGGATTGAATTTTACTTTAGTTATCAAAATAAATATACAGAACAATAAACAGATTCACGCCAACTGGGTTCCAGACTCCTCTAGAACAACCTTTTTGATGGACAAACATTTTGGTCTGCTATGCGAGGTCTCATTAAAAATCGAGAAAAAACCTTCAAATAAGGTCAACCTATACAACTAAAAGTTAGTTTCTCTCATAGCTTAGCTACGTAAAGGTCTCATCAAATCAAACTGAAAGTTAATTTAGCCCTCATAAGGAGTTTCTCCTCGTCATAGCTTAGCTACTTACCGTTTCGTCATAGCTTAGCTACTTACCGTTTCTGAGGGAGCAAAACAGCCGAGACAAAGGGATAATAAAACCCATCCACGTGTGTAACTCGTTTTCTTCGGGTTCTGACACAATTGTTTACAAATTTGTGAATAAATTTCATCCCTAAAGAATGAAGTGGAAGTTTATCGTAACAAGTCTCATGAACAAACTTCAGAGCAGAGCCATCGAAACTTTCGGATTAAAAAGAGTAAAATGTTCAGGTCCAGTTATCGTGGTTATTGGCGAATTCTTTAACAGTTCTGTTCATTGTTAAAGAATCTACCCATTAACGGACCTGATCCGAGTATTTGATTCAATGAAGGACCAACCTAATCTAAAAACCGTTAAAGAATTCATTCCGCTATGACGAAATCTTTTATACGGCGAAACGACACCCGATATTTTGGGATACTTTTATATAAATGGAAATGTCAGGCACGACTCACGCAATTCAAAACTGATACAGTGAGACAGTGAAGCAAGACAAATCTTAAGCTAAGAGGAGCCTAAATACTAAATCTTTCTGCAGCTTTCACTTGTCAGCTGACTAGAGATCACCTGCCGTATCTAGTTCATTGTACCTGGGATATGATGGAAATCTAATTTAAAAAATTTAATTCCAATTATATTTTTTTCTTCTGAAAATTGAATAACACAGAGATTGAACCAACCTTAAGTTTGGACGAACGATAGCATGTCCGATAATGAAGTGGAGTTTATCAAGGTATGACGTAGGTCTATCTTCTGGTTTAAGAGCAGCCATGCTATCAATGATTGGACTATCATCGTGATCCATTCCAATATTACCCCCATCTCCGTTCTCTGCTAAACGTGATGCGACTTCCTGTGAACAAAAAGCGAAACGTCAAAAAAATGCTTAAACACAAAATGGGGATTTGGAGGTAACTATGTTTCTTAATGTGTTTGAGGCTTGTTGTAATGCATTTTTTTGTAATTTCAATCTCTATCAGATGTTGATAAGGATTTTTGTTTGAAAAGATCACTTTCACTTTCCAGCAATTACCAGCAGACACGGGACGTTGTTTTAACGTCAACGTCAGAACGTTATTTCAACGTCAAAACGTTATTTGGACGTTGAACTATCATGGTTGAACCAATGTTGGGATAACGCCGTGTGTCTGCTGGGTTACCAGTATTTCACGGATAATTATTTTTAGATGATGGATAAGTATTTCAATAGCACAAGGAAAAGGGATGGAGACTCGAAAGCACAAATGAAATTAACCACAAATGAAATTAACCACAAAGTTCCTCTTTCGAAAGCACTTTATTCTAAGTTGAAATTTGATTTCTTTTGTAACGAACGAAATTTTGTTTGATTAATCGGTAGTGTCTCTACTATCGCTTTTCCTGGAAGTACATTTACATGATACTGATTCCCTGGCTCATAAAATGAGGTGGATTTCCGAGAGGGTACATAACCCGACCCAGAAAGACATTTATGCGTATAAACATTTATGCGTATAATACTTAATGTATAACGAAACTAGACAAACCTTAGTAATTTTGGATTTTTTTTTCAAAGTCATAGATGTGATTTTTCTTCTCAGCGTGTCTCGTTTACCGGTATTATTGACTTGTTGATTCTGTTGTCGTGGCGATTCATTAGACATACTGAGATTGGATAAACTACCCCTTTGTGTACCGTTCCGTCCGATGGTGTCATAGATTTTGCTCATGATGGGTGTGTTATCGAATTCTTTTCCCATCTTTGGATCCTGCATTTCACCCATGAATCGAAGGATGGTCACCCAAACAGCCAGTGCAGCCTATGAAGAAAACAATTTCACCAATTAAACCAACTTAAAGGTTTGTGGTGTAAAACTTAATAACATTTCAAGATGAAACGAACATGTAATGTAAAACCTTAAATGTCTTTGTATTATATCTTTCAGCCCAATAGGAAACGCTCAAAACGACCCTGAACAGTTTTCACAGTTTAGGTCTGCCGGAACCTGATTGACATCTAGAGGAGTTTGACCCCCTTACCTGGATCACGCCCCTCCCCCCCTTAAATCCAAACCAATTTTTGGTAACAGTGTTTTGACCATGAAAATAAAAGCATTCATTCTCATCGAAAAACAAAACACATACCATATTATCTGTTTGTTCTTCGTGATAAAGAAGAGGTCGATCCAACTTATGATTAATAAACACTGGTGTATTCTGGCCTTGAAAGTACATGGCTGCAAATTTCTCGAATGTGAATTCTCTCAAGTCTTCAAACGTCTCTCCGGGCATGTCCGCTGTGCTCCCTTCACTAAGGATGTACTGTTCACGCGCTACCGTCAAATCACCAAACGCTTTCGGAACTTTGGTCGGTTGGCTGTTTCCGGTGGTTTCAGAGTTTCCGGGCAAGAAACCGAAGATTTGATCGACGACCTCCGAATCGTCGACGTCATCATCACGTTCATGACGGTGTCGTTCTTCTGCTTGATTTATGACATCTTTTTTGTGTTTAAGCTCTTCTCGTTTCTTTTGTTCGTCTTCTTCCATTTGTCGATGCAAAACAACAACACGCTCCTAACCAAGGTTTCAAAAGAAATTGAGAACGATTAAACTATTCCTATAAACATTCATATGCTTTGTTTCCCAACAAAAGATTTTTTATTAGATATTTAGTAGCGTGAAGTTATAATTTTATGCATTGGAACAATTACAAGAAAAACCAACATCAAACATGTTTTTTTTTAGTTACAGGAACTTAGAACTTAGGAGTTAGAGGAAGTTATCTCAAATTTAAGATATGAATGTCTATGAACTACAAGTTGAACGAAAAGTTACCTGTGCTTTCTTTTCAGCTTCTTCCGCGGCTTTCTTAGCGCCCAACTTCTTGCGCAAACGAGCTTCTTCTTCTTTGCGCACTTTCTCTGCTTCCAAAAAGATGAGATACTAAAAAACAAGAAAACAGACGTTCATAAAAAAATATATTTCTAGCTCCTTAACGCCCTTGCACCTACACCCATTAGTCAACGCCTTGTATCTGCACCCATTAGTTAACGCCCTTGCACCTACACCCATTACTTAACGCCCTTAGTTGATACACAGACCCGTTATCTACGGAAAATTCAAACGTGCGCAATTTCTAGTTTGAGATTTCTCAAACTAAGCGTAAACTAGCGTGGCGAAGCGCCTTGACGGGAAATTTACGGCAAAATAAACAGACAATCAACACAGACAGAGTATACCAACGAATGATAAACATGAGGTATACTGTGACACACAGTGGTCGTAGATATGTAAGTAAGTAGAGCAGTAGGAATGCAAAGGAAGTTTGGAAAGACAAAATTACTTAAATCTTTCAAAAAAAAAAGATGTGTAAAAAGGGTGTAAAAGAATCGAACGCGAATTCCAGATGCTCATTCTATAGGCGCACTTTACCTTTCTCAAGCAAAAGAAATCTAACTCAGTATCGAATATTTTTGCCATAGTAGTGAATGTTATTACGGTTCAAATATATATTCATCTGTTAGCTCACTTTTTACAGCCAATGCATTCATTCCATTGCAAGAAAAGCGTAAAGTATTTTAAGATATACATATGATACTGTTAGAAGTATCTCTAAAATTTCTTTTGGTATTTCAATCATGTGGAAAGTTTTTTTCATGTAGAAAAATTTAAAAGCTGCTTAATTTAAAATCATTTTTTTCTGTTTTTACGCAAGAGTAATGTTCGTCTAATATTTCTAATCCTTTTAGTGTAATATTGTCATACGTGGGATTACTGGCCGCGTGAAATCAAAATGGCGGAAGAGAATTTCAGAACCAAGAATTCAAAATCCAACTACACGGAAGGAATTCACACAGGGCAACCGCAGAGCCCGCAAGGCTTTGAAAGAAATGTTATGCCTATATTGAAATAAATCGATATATTCATAGACATATTTGTGTCTGAAGCTTAATTTCATGACGTATAAAGGATTGAAATTTTGCGTGGTATTGAAGAAAAATCCTCGGTTGTTTTTTAAATGAATTGTTATGATACAAAATACGATAAAAAGAGACAAAACAAGGGAATAAGTAAAAATACCCCCACAATGTTTATCAATTTCACCTCTACAGTTCAGATCATTCTAACCACAACAAACGAAACAAAAACAAAACCTAACCTCTTTTCTTCTCCTTTCTTTCTCGCTCTTCGCGAGCACCATTCGGAAGCCTGCTTGAATAGTGATGATAGCTCCGAGTTTGATCTTGTATTCTCTCCTAGCTAAGTAACCTCGGCTTAACTGTTGGAATGACATGACGCGCGAACGCATTTCACCGTACGAAGAATGAAGTTGGCGACTGCGTACGACCGCTTGTAAACGTTCGAAGCCATGCATCATCTGAAAGGAATTAATAAAATCTTGTGTTTTTGTTACGTCACAGCCAATATGATTAGGTAGCTTTTAAGATAGGTTGGGTATGCGGCCCTTAAAGGTTTTTCGAGGTTTTGCGGCCCAGGGTAGAAAATTTGAGAGAATTTAGGAAATTTTTGGTCGAAAATTGTCAAAAAGGGGCGATTTTTTGCAAATTATTCACTGCACTGTAAGGGTCCGATTTTGAAAACCGAATTTTACGTACCGAACGTACGGTATTTCTGAGAACGAGTGCCCCGGGGGTATAGTCTTGCCCTCCATTAATTTCCAAATTATAAAAATCCTCGACTACATGAACTCATTCTATCATTCGGTCTTAAAGAAACAAGACAATCTTTCATATCTGAAAAGCAAAGATTGAAAAAGTTTTGAAGTACTTTGTTGGGTTTGTAAATAACCGGGAATTTCTATAATGATCTAAAGGGGAACAATTTCTCCAAAATGACTGACAAGTATATGTTTTCTTGGGGATATAACCCTTGGGGAGAAGTTTGGGAATGACTGACAAGTATATGTAGCCCCTTGGGGACAGAGCTCTTGGGGAGAAGTTGGGAAATGACTGACAAGTATATGTATTCTTGGGGATATAACCCTTGGGGAGAAGTTTGGGAAATGACTGACAAGTATATGTAGCCCCTTGGGGGAGAAGTATGCGAGGTCCTGAAATTACATTGTAATGATTGACAAGAGAAAATTGCACAATAAGGGTTTTGAGAAAAAGCTACTTTACGTACTCTATAAGGTTAAAGAAAATTGAGAAAATTGCAAAGTATCATAATCTTAATTTCCACCAATTACCGAAGGGCTTTTCCAAAACAAATTATGCATCCACTGTTGAGGATGTTCCCCCTTGGATTCCCCCTTCTTCGGCGGAAATCCATCACATTTTATGAGTTGACCCCTTGAACAGGACATCAATATCCTCAACAATTCCTTTGTGTCAAAGCCCAATAGCCTCTAAACAAATATTTGTTAACTGTTTTGGTTTTCGATATATCTCAAGGATTATGTTAACAAACAAAATATTGGTCACACTCACCCTCTTGTAACGTCTCTTGGCAGCAAAAGCTCTCCAGTGTTTTTGTAATGTGATAGTACTTGAACGCAATGTGGTGAAATGTTTTCGGTGCTTATGACCACGGAATGTCTTTTGGATGAGTACCACACCAGCCGTGACCACACGATCTCGTTTCATTTCTAAATCTTGGTCTTGTGCATCCTAAAAGCAAGTGTGAACATGCATATCTTGAAACTAATAAATAATAAAATATACTTAACTTTGTTGACCTCTGGAAAGGACGACATAATGTCGAATAGCTTTTGCTAAATTTTTGAAAGATTTTGTCGTTTCTTTCTCATTTTTATTTTTAATATATCATACTGTGTTTATCAATTTGGGCAAAACTCGTTTCATTTGCGATCTACAATTTCAATAATTTAGGCCTAATTGATTATGATGACCGCTAATGATTGGCAACAAAGAAATTTTATTGGCTTGAGAAAGGATTGAAAGTAGTCATTGCATTGACGAAAACTTTTAGGCGGTCGACCTTTTGTCAACTTTATACCACAGGTAAAAAAAGGACCGTCTAAAAGTCAAAGTTTTGGTCAATGCAATGACTTCTTTCAATCAACTTCAATCAAAGGCCTTTGTTGCCAATATTTCTCTGATGATCACAATCTAAATCAGGCCTTAGTTAGATACTTTATTTCACCAAAACCGCAAAAGGAGATTCCGGACCATGAATGAAAACAAACCTTAAGAAAAACTTTGGTATGACCAAGTTGCCAATCAGTTCCTTTCAACGCATGTGATGCGATCAAATGACATGCTTCTTTAGTCTTACTCCGCATGGCTCCATCTAGCCCGCGTACCAACATGTGGTATCGGTCAACGAAAGCTTGGAAACTGTGGCGAATGGGATACCCAGCTCGACGAATCCTAAGAAAAAAAGGTGAATTCGTGTAAAAAGAATTTCACTCAAAGCGCTACTACGCGCTTTTATCGTTCACTAGCGAGGTTACGCAAGGAGCTATTTAGGACCTTAGACGCGTTTGTTGTCTAACGTCCTCCCGTAATCTCGCTATTAGCTGACGTAATGAATTTTGAAATATTGAAACTTTCGCCGACTTTGTTAAAGCGTTTGTAGGAATTTATCTTGGTAGAGATATTTCTGTATTCTATCATTGCTATTACCAAGCAATGAATTCACGTCTAATTCACCTACTCGTGTGACGTCAATGTTTTAGGATTTACACTTAAACTCACGGAACTGAATTCCACAAAAAATTCCTTTCTCTCAACCTCTCAAGGTAAAAGAGAAATCTTAGAGAAAAGGTTGTATCGTTTGCAAAATAAAATACAAACTAATCTCAAATTTCTTTCACTTTTGTCAACGTACAAAATAATTATTTAAAAGCTTTAAATAAAAAATGAATATGTCAGTTATCATTCGCCCGTATTAGTATGAGCGGAGGCTGGCGGAGGGTGTTAGGATGTGTAACTTTTTCACTTTGCGTATTTAAAAAAAGCATATTTCATTAAATTGTCTAAATTGTGTAAAGGGAATTTACAAACGTACTTAATTTCAAATAAACAATCGATTACGTCAATATAAACAATTCACCTGAATTATTTGTGAAAAAGCATCTCAATCTACATAAGAGAAGAGAAGAGTGTCCGTATGTGTGTGTATGTTGTTTTTTATTTTGATTTGAAAAAAAGATGGCTGGTATCACACAGAAATTATCGTTATTACAAGCAAAACCAATCGATGCTTCGAAATGCACTCAGAATAAATCGTTATATTGGCAGATCATCAGGAACAACCAAACAGCATCGGATCGTCAAGCGAAACAATTCAATTTGGGAAATACTCAAAAGTTTACCGACCCAATCAAAGCTGCCCAATTTCTACTTCAAAGAGAGTATGGCGATTCTTCGCTTTTCAATAAGGATGATCATGAAGCAATCTTCATACCTCCAACATTTGTTTCGAATCAGTATACGAAGAAATCATCCGTAGCAATCCTTGATTATGAAGTCAAAAAAGACATTGACAGACTCCTGGACAATCTAAAAGCACATTCACCAGAACATTGGCTGACAAAAGAATTGCAAATTTTCATGCAAACACAAAATGGGGCGGATGGTATCGACAAGAAGGCCTTTGACCAATGGGTTGTGAACCTCAAAATCACCTATCTGGTTATTAATGAACTGAAAACTGACAAAGTAAATTTACCATCGACAACTTCAGATAGAAATGTTTTCGCTCAAGCTTGCATCAAAGAAATTCCATTAAAGTCACCAAAATCAGCATTGAAAAGATTTTTGAGAAAATGTCTTTTCAAAAAGAATTTCAAACAACTTTTAAATCGAAAGATCGAAGAAAACCTACCTCAAGAATCGAACCTTCGATGGCTTTTCGAGTTGGAATTATCAGAGTTGGGTGAAAAACTGGAACATTGGTTCTATGACCAGCTCTTACCATTGGAAGATAACATTCTCCAGGACATAGTTGTTCTTTCATCCGTCAATTTTTTGACCGATGTACGAAAAAAAAATGCACAAAGAGACAGATTTTTTGATAATCTCATGGCAAAGGAAACTCATTATTTCTGTGGAAATGAAACGCAAACTCACAAACGATCGAGTTTTTCAGCAACTGGATTCGAACCATCAATTGTTCGAGGAAAGATTCGGAGACCAACTTGGACCTGGGTGGACCGTTTTTCCGGTGGTCTGTGTTGAAAACAGTACCATTTCAATCAAAAGTCAACATTACATTACCATGGAAACTGAAATCAAACCATGGTTAGAGAGCATCTTTGAAAAATTCCCAATCGTTGAAATTGTTCAAAAACCAACTCCACTTGATCAATTGAACAAGGTACTAAGAATAATAGTTTTTTCTATCCACGTTTCCAAGAAAGACCTCATCTCACCAATCACAAGTTCTAATTGGGTTGAATATACCCAAAACGCCATCGACAACGTTTCAACTAGCGACAATATTTTATTTTATTCCCATCAACAGATGGCAGTAATGAATAGCAACGATTCTCGCCATAACAAACTCATTATTCGTGGGCCATTTGGTGTGGGTAAGAGCATCTTGCTTCAACAGAGAGCCATTCAATTAAACAAGCAACCTGAACACAACGGGAAGATCATATATTTGCTTGGAGATAGAAACACCTGGGACCAACACAGCATGGTTTACCATCGAATGAAGATTGATTTGGAGGAGAATCATGGAATCACAGTAGTAGAGCAGATCTGTGGTTCGGTAAGTTGATTGTTAAAATCTTTTTACAGTAGATGGCCCCCAGAATGCAGGTTAAATTTCAAATTCACTTTACTTTAACTTTATGTTTTTATTGAAATCTTTGTCCCTTTAGAAATTCTTTCCCAACTGTTTATTTTGCTCGAAAGTAAAAAGTTGTAGTTTCCGAGCCATTTGAACATACATGCCGTTTTTATAGTGGCCCCCAGAA